>UCOJ01000489.1:0-96549 GCA_900474305.1 Cecidostiba fungosa | reverse complement strand
AGGTATATATATATACTGTATAGATGATAACGAGGAAAGAGTATTACGCTGGGGAGCGTCTGACGTTTCGCGGACCGTAACTACTGCGAGTCGTGGCAATCGTTGGAAAGCATCGGAGAAAAGACTCGGAGGTAATATTCTCTTTTCTTGTGTTGAGCTGTATATACGAGTATTTGACAAAAAAAGGGTCGTGATTTGTCCTTTTCTTCTTTGACGGCTCGTGCGCGATGGCTGTGGAAGATTATATGTCTTTTTTTCGTTGGATTGAGTGATATACTGTGTTTATTAAACACAAGTAATTTTTGATATTAAAATTCTTTTTATTTTTTTATACGGGGATTTTATTAGAAACGAGCGTTTGTGAGAAACTAATATTATACGCTCCTTTGTCGAGCGATTCGTTCGCTATTATAGATCGAGCGAGAGTATTATTTGTGAACGCGTAAAAAGAGATATTTTTAGACACTTTTTTTCTAGGCAACGTATAAGGGAAGAACGATCCGGAATAACACAGTCGAGATTTTTTATTTGCCCTGTATACGTATGTGTTTGTTCATGGTCGAAACTTATTGAATCGGTTCATTTCTCAGAATGTTCATCAATGCTTTGAGACAATTCTGAGAAACATACATATTGTTCGAATTTCTGTTCTACGACTGTTCCCGAGACGAAGTAAATCCAGTTTCTTCTCAGGTCTTTCATCGGCGGACGATAAAATATTTCCTTAATCATCACAGAACACGACAATCGCTTTTCACTTCTCATCTCGCTTTTTTGCTCAGGCAAAACCGTCACGATTTAGCCATATTACATATAAATTGTCACTTTTGCTTTTTCTCATCAGTGCTAATTTCGTTGTGGGACTAACTTGAGAAACTTGGTAATTATAACCGAAAGAAAAGAATAGTTATATAACCGACTCGTATATAAAGTTTTGATTATGTCTGATGTGTGACTATTATATATACGAATAGCCTTTACGTGATTGAGAAGCGAATTATTATCCGTATCAGGACGATGAAGAAATTCAATTCGCACCAGCTATAATAACGGACGAGCAACGGCTTTCATCAATTTTGTATATTTCAGAGAAGATTAAATCAAGAATAATAATCTTACACTCGTAAAACTTGAAAACCAAACTTCACTTTTCGAAAAACACATCTTCCTTCAGACACGCGTCACAGTTCGTTATACGCGTGGGTGTGACTATAGCACTACCGAAAGAGTCCCTCCTGAGCACTATATAATACCAGTTGCGTCGCAACCAGTTGCGCGCATACGCTTAAAGAGGAGCTTTTGGTGGCGTGTGTGGGTGGAAAATTCCGTGAAAATCATAAGTCGCTGGGCTCTTTTCCCATTTATCGTTGAGCTTTCATCTTTTTTACGATAACACCGGAATTTTCTTGAATTTGCGCGAAATAATACTATTATATATTATATACTAGATTATTGCTGGGACGACAGGATAATTTTTTTGATTGAGCTATATAACGAAATCACAGAATTGAACTAACAGCATCAAAGTGTCCCAGTTGCGCGCAAGCTCATACGCCTCCTTGCGCTGATTTGGATTCTCAGATAGAGGAATTGACACCCCGCTGTTAAATGATCAGCCTCAATTGTCTCGCCGCGTGTGAGCTGATACGCGGTTCGATGAGCTATACACTTGCCGGAGGCGACGATTCGTATTATCGATCGTTTATGTATCTATGTGTGTGTGTGTGTGTGTATATATATACTTGTTTGCTGCTTTATCTTTTATGTTTTTTGTAATTTTTAGTTTAGTTCTAAGAAATATACATGACGTAAAGAATTATCGTATATACTGGCCTTTAACGAACAAATTGATAGGGCTTCGAAGACTTTTTGATTAAAAACGTTTCAATTTACATCGATTTTGCGATATACGTTGTAAGTATAAAGGTCTGTAGAAATTCTATATCCTTCCACAAAAAAAAGAAACTGAGAAACTAAAAGCAACGGATATGGTAGAATTGAACGAGCACAATTAACTTTTAATCAACCTTTGTATAATTATCATTGTATTAGAAAGAAAATTTTTCCAAGATGTAAAAATGCGCTTTTCTTTCTCTATTCATCCATTCGCACCAGAGCTTCCCCAATTATATTTTTTAATTTTCTCCCTACACTCCCCACTGTTTTACAAGTTTTTTTCATTACATCCCCTCGCATCCTTATATCTTCTAATTATAATAATAATTCCATTTACACATCGAATCGTTGTCTTTCTTTTTCTAAATGAATTAAATTTCATCAGCCTTTTCCAAATCAAGTATACAGAAGTAGCTAGCTTATTGCTGAAAATAGAAAGATTAGTAAAATCATTATAAGAAACATTTTTATTTATCTTTCCTGACGCGCATTTCAAAAGTCTGTCATCATAAAAAAAATCACCGCCAAACAGCAATTCGTCAATCCAAGTACCTCAAGCAGCATCTCCCAAGACACATCCCCTCAGTCTCATATCACCTACAAACTATATATCGAGTCTCTCTCTCTCTCTTTCGAGCGCTGCGTTCCACGCACACGCGGTGGCAGCCACCCTCTCTCAGCCAGCCACGCCTCCCGCGTCTATATAAGCTTGCAGGAGAGCTTGCGGCGCGTCACTCGCATCCGTACGCCGTTTCCCCGCAGATATACGAGAGCAAAGAAGACTTCATCTATTATACAAGTGCAAGTTTTCTTCGTCGGCGATTGACACGTATTAATAGAGATATAACAACATCAACAACAACAACAGTAATAATGAAGATCGGTCTCATCGGGCTCGTCTGCATCGGCGTCTTCGTCTTGGCTGAGAGCGTCAGCGCCGGTCCTTATTTCGAAGACGGTGAGAGATTGCTTTTTTTTCCTCAAATTATCTGATGCTTCACTTTTTATTTTTTTGCTGTTATTATTATTATTATTGCGATTTGTTATCATATCAAGTGGATTATAATATATAGTGTCGGACAGTGCATCGGCTGTGATCAAGTGTTGTACCTTTGTTATACAACATGATTTGTATATATACGAGCGATTTAGATGCAGACCGTAGAGTCGCTTTGAAATTCATGGCAGTGTTTCGTATTATAGTTGGCTTGAAAAACTTTCGCGAGCAATATACTACACCTCGCTACAAAGCGTTATTTAATAATCGCCGCGGTATATATGTTCGTTTCAACTTTTTTCATCTAAGCGAACGATTAAAATTTATCTTATTTTATCACATTTTTTTTATCACGAATATATTCATATATGAGCGCAAATAAAAGCCTCAAGCGATCACCTGTTGCTGAGCCGTTTGAAATTTTAAAAGTCGACTGTTATTATACTGGCTCTCTCTCTCTCTCTCTCTCTCTCTCTCTCGAGTGTATAAAATAAAAACGCGTGTGTGTCTCATCAAGAAATGACATCACAAAAATATAAAAGAGTCGACTTTGAAGGTATAACGAATACACATTTTCGTAAAGCTCTCTCGTGACCCTCTCGTTGCGTTTTCACGATAGGACCCTCGAGAGCTTTTTCACATAAAATTTCTTTTCAACTCATTGAATTATTTAGGAGCTACTGCCGGAAATATCGCGTTCCCATAACGTTTCGAAAATTCACGGTAAAAGTAGTAGTATACTTTTTTTTTAAATAAAACTGTATAATTGATTAATGTTTTCCAAACGAGTTAAAATAAATTCCGAATGTAATCACGCGATAATTAATCAACGCAAACGGCGAATCACACATCGAATCTAATAAAAAAAAAAATACATCGATATATAGCCGGAGGAAAAAAACTCTTTGGAGGATTGAAAGTTCTGTAGCAGTATTAGCTCGACGAGAAAATGAGCTTGAACTCCGACAATTTCTGTCGTGTTTCGTATAACTTTTAGCCGGCGTTATTCGAGGTAGTAGAGAAAATAAAGGGAAACGGGAGGGCAGATTTCACGGATTACAAGCTAATTAGCCCAAAAGTGAGAGAGAGAGACAGAATAGCCTAATTCAATCTTCCAGTAAAAAGGAGAGTATATACCTATACATCGAGTGTTATTTCAGTAAACTTTTCGGGAAATTTAATTTTGTTCCGTGTATATGAGACGACTATTTATTTTGAAAAAATAAACGGTGATGTGCGTAGGCTATCAAGCAAATATTGAATGTTGCGAGAGCTGTGTTTGTTTTAAAATTTGTATTTACTCTCGTTGGAAATTCAAAAAGTAAAAAGATTTTTTTTTTTGCTAAAAAAAAAAAGAAATATTTTTATTTACATAAGAATATTAAAGTTCCATACACAGCTTCGATATATAAAAAATCGAACGAAAGCAAAATGAAACGCGATACCATCCGCTCATAAAATCAAATTAAAGTACACGAGAGGAACTTTTCAAACGATTTTAGCCGAATAAGTTAAATTTGGTTTCGTAATCGAAAAAGCCCATCAGCTCCTCGTGTAATAAATCCAATTCGACGACGCGTCGCTCCAGGCGATAGATGTCCCCTTTTTTTCGCGACAAATAGCTCGCGAGAAGAACTGGAACGACGTATATATATACACAGCATACTTTTAATCGCATCTTCGATTTTTCCGTCGCTACATTATTGACAAGCCACAGCTTCCGGCCACTTGTTCTCGTGATAAATTTAAATGAGTATAGCTTATATACATCTTCCACCTGTTGTGGATAGGTTCATTGGAAAATCCATTCGAACCTCGGGACAGGAGCTTTAAATCGAGTCTATTAAATTCCTAAAGACTGTAATGTGTCAAAGGTATTTCGAGAAAAATTGATCGTTTTATAAAGATTGAAAGTGATTAATGGAGAGTCTGATAAGTAAAGACGTAAAGAAGGGTCGTCCCGCAGATTTTTTACGTAACAAAAAAACTATGAGTATTATTTACAGACATCCTAATCTCTCCTCGGACTAACCCAGCAGAAAAACGAAGTCACGATGCTCACATCATCCCCCTATATATATAAACACGACGTGAATAAAAGATATGTCGCCGGTGACTTTTCCGACAGAATCTATATATATGTATCAAGTCTTCTGAGAGAAAAATTGGACGGATTGTATAAGACGACGAGAATTGCATTCGAAAGCTCATTTTTTCTGTGTGTTTGTATGTAGTGATATACTTAAAGCTTTTTTTCGGTCGCGTTGAGGATAAGTTAATAATACGAGTAAACTGTGTGTGAATATATATAGTGAGGAAGTTGTATAGCGTGTGACGATAATTACATTAGATATTTATGGAACGGCTTAGCCTTGGGGGATGAAATTTTTATTAAACTTTATATGCCGGGAGAAAAGTTCATTCTCATTGAACACTGTATAGCCATCGGCCGAGTTACGGTTTTAATCAAAATGGCTTTTACGAGAGATCCTATATATTTCCTGTTATATTACAGAACCGATCGATTGGCTAAGTTTTATCTGGCTTGGATGAGAGATGCGTCGGTGTATGTATAGCTTGGGAGTATTTTGAAAATTGCTTTTCGCGCCGAGAATCTATGATGATGTATGAAATATATATTTTTTAAAAAATAATATGCCATTTTTGCATTTTCATGATTTACGTGAAACTGCAAACTCCAACTATGTATGAAAGTGCTGCGTTTCGTTGAAATACGTAATACTGACTCGTGATGAAATTTGCCGTGTAGGTGTATGCAAGAAGGGATAATCTCAAGGTTTCTCACAAATTAAACGTGAAAATAAGAAAGATCCTCACAACTGTAATATTATTTCTAAAAAAAAATGTTGTTTCTTCATTTTTATCATCACACCCTACTCCTTTCTTTATATACACAAAATATATAAAATAAAATATAAAAAGAAGTTTCTCGTGCTTTCCATTGCCTTGAATTTATTCTCCGAGCACTAAAAACTTTTCACACACACACACAAGTAGAAAAACTACATCCTCCACAAAAAGAAGTATAAAATTTCTACCTCCGCGAGGAACACACGCGCGCGTGACGAAATTTCATATTTTCGTTATACGACTTGTAGAAACAATTTCGAGTTCGTTTAGCTTCTCTTTGTTTTTTCATTCGAAATAAACTTTATAACATAAGTATAACGTACAGTAATATATTTCTCAGAGTATACACCAGCTGAGCGATAAGATATTAAACCAAAAATTAATTTCATCGGCATCAAAATAGACGTAAGACAAGCTTGAAATGAAAAATAATCTTCCACCCCAGCGAACGTTCCAAATTGGCAGCGCTTAAAAATTCCTTCGAAAAATATCCGTGAAAAACGAGTCAGAGAAGCTTTTCTCACCCCCCTGATGTAAACCGACATCGCACCAGCTGCTGGAGCGAGTCGCGCAAAGAAGTCAGATATCGAGTGTACACATATATATAGTTGGCAGCTTACGGAGGAGAAATTAGTCTTGGGACTATATACTATATATATATAGAATCGTCGCACGTGCTCGAAGTGGCTATTTCTCTTCCTTTTCTGTCTCCCCCTCGGATTCCAGCGGATTTGCCAGCGTGATTTTTATGTATTTATTTTTATTGCGCGAAAGACGCTTCCAGTGTTTGCCTCCTTTGTATATATGCGTACGTGACGCTATGGATGACAGATTCCACGGGATATACGCTGCTTTTGAATGTATATACGATTGTCGAGAGAATTTCTCTTTTTTCTTTTTGTATATAGAAATTTCTTCTCTGTCATATTGACGTAACTCAATCGATCTATCATCGTAGACTTGAAACAACGATAGTTCAATTCAGTATACTGGTCGAGCTTTAAAAGCTCTGCGCAAGTTTTATGGAAACCCACTATATTTTCAAGCTTCATTAAATCTTGAAAGGTCGGCGGATATGTAACGTATCGTTCAATCCGTTAAACTGACCGGAATCGAAGCTAACTTGAAAATGGCATAAAAAGTTATTTGACTTTGAGTTTGTTGTTGTTTTGTGTCTTTAAAAAGACAGGTTTTATTTCTGTGACGTGCTATAATACACGTATTTTTAAACTCTGATTACACATCTGTATTGAAATATTTTCTCTGACGCAATAAAACCGTCTCTTTCTACGCCGTAGTTTTTACATATATTTATAATCAGTTTATACGTGAGAAAAAAAAAATTATATTATGTTGTGTCGTTCTTTTTTTCAGAGGAAGACACCATTGGGTCGGAGGCAGACTATTCGGACAACGCACTGGAGAACCTGATGCACGCCGTCCAGCAAAAGTAAGCGTGCAATTATTTGATCTATATATATAGATACGTGCATAATATTATTATACAGAACCTGAGCATGCTCGTCCTCTGCTATCTTCTCACTTTATGATTTCTTTTTGTTTAAATGTAGTTTCTCGTGAATGAATGACTGTGTGTAAGCAAAGTTAATGTTATACTGGCATATTTATAAAATCTTCTAAATTTTGATTGATGATATGTACATAATCTTAATACTTATTATGGTAGTCCATATATACGTGATGTTCTATTGATAATTCATAAAGTCACGTAAATTTTGATTGACGATATAGCGATCTGAGTATACTTTATAGTCTCTTACAACTGCTACATTTTTTGGATACATCAAATAAAAGTAATAGAGAAATAACTATAATAACAGTAGACGCATATACCGTCAGGCAAGACAAGTGAAAGAAAAAAACGGTTGCTTCGTTAACAGAGTGTATACCAGAAAGTAACATTTTCTCTGCTGACTGTCGTGTATGTGTCCGTACGAACGACTCTAATAGAAAAATCTCCATTTCCGAGTAGAAATAGAAAATTGTCACTCAAGCAATTAGGAAAGAGTTGCCTATAATAGTATATGAAAAGCTCTTCAGTGTGATTATTAAGAAATTCTACGACTTTACCAATATGTACAAATTTTTATTCATATGTTGAGCCAATTTACAGCCAAGACCATATACTGAGAGCAACTATTTTGAAAACTCTTTAAAATACACATACTATATATTCAGGCAACTCTCCCCTATACACACAATTTTCACATATTTCTCCTCCGGCATATACCTATATATCAATTCACTTTCTTTAATTTTTTTTCTCTGACCTCTATATCTTGAAAAAAAAAACAACACAAAAAGCAATGTTAGATGGATGTCTCGGTGTTGCGTTTTTTATTACTTGGCAAAAAGATCCTCTCTCGATTTCCCTAATCTCGAATAGACGTGCCTCGTGGATCTCTATGTACAGGCGCGCGTGCGTACGTCGCAACGGGAACTGCGATCACCGGCCAAACGACTGCTGCTTCAGTTCGAGCTGTCGTTGCAACCTCTGGGGCTCCAATTGTCGATGCCAGCGAGTTGGACTTTTCCAGAAATGGGGATAAGTCTTCGTCAATCACACCTATTTTCTCTACTCTACTACTTCACCAACGCTGCTGCTGCTGCTGCTGCTTCTATAACTTCGTCTCCTTTATACTCGGCCTTTTCCTTATAACCCTCTATACACACACACGTATCCTTTCCTGTATTCATACACACGTATACAAACACCTTCAATCGATCGATCGAATGTAAAAGAGAAAAATATAAAAGGAAGAGGCTGTAACGAACCCCATACATACACTTGATGATGATATATCCCAGAAGACTATAATTATTGTAACGATCTGACGACCTCTTGGAAATGCGACTTCTGTGTTATGATTATTATTTATTGTAAGCACACTTAAACTCATCATTTGTATTCTCTGTGCTGATCGATGGATATGGGCTTTGTACGAAAAATCGACGTTGGTTTAATTTCAAGCGATGCTGCAGTGTGTCTTTTTTCAGTTCTCCGAGACAGAAGTCGCGGCATATGATATACCTCTAGAATTCGATATAACTGAGCGAAAGAGAGAGAGAGAAAGTTTCACATATTTTCGCTGATGCACGATAGCTAAAAGATATATAGTCACACATATACAGCACGTCGTCTTTGCAAACAGCTCACACAGTTAATATATATATAGTTAAAGGCCGAGAGTTCTATATACACATACACACACAATTCTGCTCGACAGAGAGCCAAAGACGACCTTCTCATCGAGTCGTTGTTCTCGAGGGATTTTCAAGACTGTCGATATATATATATACTACAACAAAATGAGAGTTTTTTTCTTAAACAAAAGCATGTAATACTAATACTGTGTGCTGCAAGAAAAAACAAACTTAATAAATGAATGAATAAATAAATAAATAAAAGAACGAAGGAAACATTGATCGTTTAGCAAATTCGTGTCCGTTGTTGTTTCTCAGACCGGTTTATTTTCTCGTCTGGATCAATGTCAAAGAGATAAAGCTGCTGCTGACGCAACCGCCAACCTTTTATTTTGTCTCTATATATACATATATATATATATATGTATGGCTTTTGAAAACGCTTTGAGAAATTCAGACCGGCATTTCTGCGCTTCGTTTACTTTTCATATATACAGTTCAGTATTGACAATCAATTCGCGAGATATGCTGTACACCACAATCGCAATTCGCAAGTTCTATATAATTTCAAAGCTTGAAGCTAAATCTTCGCGAAAACAAGCACACGTCTATCCAAACAATCTGACAGGCGAAAGTCGAGCTTTTCCTTGAAGATAAGAATTACATTCCGCAGTACATTTTGGAGGCCTCTCAGCTGGCGACTACATCGATTATTGTATAGAATCAAATATAGTTCCTCTAATTAAGTTTTCTATATACTACTATATATAAATAATTATTTCCCAGCATACAATTCAACGATATAAGTATATATAATATAATAGAGTCACGTTGATTCGTATTTTTCGCGCTATACATACATCACATGCGTCAGCCGTATATAAAGGGGGTTAATGGCCAATCTCTGGCAGCTTAGCGCGACGGTATTAGGAGTGTATTATTATTATTATTATTATTGTCCCGCATAATTGTATCAATGCTTTTGGCGCAGTATCGTCCGCAGCAGCTGGCAGATTAAAAAATGAAACGAGAAAAAAAAAATTGAAAAAAATTATATAGGAGAGTTGACAATAGAAATGAGAGACTATATATATTATACGTTACGTTGAAGAATGAAATCTGAAATGGTATGTATACACACGCGCCGCTTTTGAGAGAAGAAATAATATAAAGAACATTGTATTGTATAATGTTGAATTGGGTAATATTATATATGTACATCTAATATTTTTGTTTTTATTTTTGGATGATTTCTTGTTTGAGCGTCAATCGATGATATATGAAGATAATGATGATGACGATGATGATGATGAGGACGATGATGATTATTGTTTCAATTATCAGAATTATTATATAACACATGCATATATACACGACATGAGTCTTTGTGAAAATGCGCATATATTATGTTTACGTCGAAAAATGCGTATATATATTGTACTATTGTTTATTTTTTACCTAATGTATATGTATAATATCATGTATAAATATCGAAGGAATCAGTATAATATAAATTATATGATATATTAAATTCTCATAATTTGTACAATGCAACATTATTTTTCTACGCCCTTTTCTGTATACACACACACACACCTACGAATCCTTTTATGATGTCCAACTTTAGCTCATCTCGAGCGCGTTTAATTAATTTGAGACAATAGCATACCTATATCTGACAATAATACTGTACTCCTGAAGCAAAACGTGGGACGTATCGATAAGTGTGTATATGGTAATATACGTACGTCTTTTCCATAAGCACGTATATCCAATTAAGGATACTTCCTTTAGAAAGCGAATATCGGCTTACGAGAATCTATTTTTATTTGTTATAATAATATCGAGAGAAGTAAATTAAACTGCAAAATATGAACTTTTTATTTCTCGAATAGACGCCGTACGACTTTCTTTCCTCTCGACACGGTATATAAAATCGGCACTTCTCGCGCTTCCGTATATTATATCGTGTCATATATAGTCCAAGTTTTCATTGAGCAACTTTTATAATAATCTCGAGGAAAAAATTCAATTAGATATATATAATATACAAGGGAACCAGGTAAGTTTTCGAAAAATTACAACAAAAAAGCAGCAGAGGAATACTGCAGAAGAAGACTTTTTACGATACACTACATTTTCTATCTTAGGTGGAAGGTTTAACTCACTTGACCCGATGACACGACGACTGCGTCGACTCGTGGCTTATATACTCTTTCTCTCGACACTTCGCCATCGTATCTTTCTCTTGAGAGACAGAGATACCTCACTATAGTCTCGTAAATAATTTCGACGTTCGCGTGCCAAGCGTCCCCTCCTCTTCGGAAGATCGTGATGAGTTTTCTTTGTTTGCGACCCAATTATCAACGCCTCAGGGATGGACTATAATTGTTGTGCTTACTCATTTATCTCGTTTTTATTTACTTTCGGTTGATTAAACAGCATTATTCTTGTTGTTCAAAATTAAACTAGAAAAAAAAAATTTGAATACTTCTGTATATAAGAGTAAAGCCAGATTACAGCTTTCGCAGATGAAACAAATTGAAGCCACACGTCTCCAGCAATTGAGCCCATGTGTGAGCGTAATTTGGGAAGTGTCGGCGAGTCTCTCGCGTCATTCGCCCGGAAACGATCTCTGACTCAGAGACAGACGACTTTTTATTATATGCGGCTTATTGTCCGCGCGACTATATTCCCTGGAAGGATAACTGCATAAATATATAATACAGTGTGTTATCCTCTGAATGAACAATCGATAGGGACGATTTTGGTAATGCGATTGTCTTCGCTATGGAATGCGACAATGGCATTGTTTCTTGAACCTGATGATGACTATGCATAATGATGTCGTGAATAATATTAGAAAAGGAATCTTTCCTCTCCTATAATTGTCATCACTGCAGCAGAAAATGCGTCTAATTAGACACCTCGGATATCTAGACCATATATAGCTCTCGAGACACACCAGTGTGGGAATGAGATGAGAAGCATCATCAATTGTTTTTCCAGGTCGTCGTTCGAAAGATTAAAGACTTGAATTACGTCCAATACACAAGCTTTCATACTCTGACGCAATGTATATACGACAAATTATGTTAAATTCACTTCCGGTCTCCTTGACACCGAGATATATATGTTATTACAATTGTACAAACTTTTCCATTGTTTGCGACGTTCTATACACCAGAAACTGGAAAATTTTGAATTAATTCCTATATAGCCAAGGTGACCGCAAGGCAAGTTGAAAAATTCAGTAAAAAAAAACAGAGGAAGGTTCAAGGGCTGACGATAATCAGCCTAAAAAACTCGTTCCGTATATCATCGTATATACACTCGAAGCGACGATTCGGGCTTATCACGACTCGTCGCGCGTCGCGGTACGTGAGCGCACTCGAAGAATAGGTAGGTAGGAACTTTTTATATATATACGCGCAACTCGCGTATAACGGTTTTATACGAGCATTTCGAGCGTCGGAGAGTCTTCCTCTTGTTCGTCGCTCTCTTACGAAATGTCGTCCGCCAAGAGAAAGGCGAGTGTGTTTATAAGGAGTCTTGAGTTGAAGTTAAAAGTTTTTTTTCTTCTTCATCTGAGGATTTTTTTCGGTCGGTTGGAGAATTGTTATAGGTATTATCCTTTGTTAAAGAATTTCATAAAATAACGATAAAAAAATTAATAAATCAACGGAATCTGCACTAGGAAAGGGAACGTAAAAGCTATAGTAAACGCGCAGAAAGATTACAAAAGATCAGAGAAAAGCGAGGAATCTTGGTTTAAAAATCTCGGTCGGGTAAAGTGGTATAAAGATCTTTTTTGTTCCCCTTTTAAGAAGCTTTAATTCTCGAGCTCTTTTCTGACGGTATTATTAAGTTCTCTCGTTATACAACACTGTCTTCTTCCAGCAACACTCGCGCCGGGTACTGATTTTGATTTTAGAGCGTCAGTTTATCATTAAAGCACTATTATCTTAAATAAAACCATTATTATTTTATCACTATTCCGGCTACCACTTCTTCTCTATTTATTTTACACTTCTACGGAGTGTATTTACAAAAGATTGTAAAACAGTGACTAAGAATTTACATAGTTAAATAAGTGCAAATAGTACCTACTACTCTTACTTTCTTCGATTTCCTCTTGTTCCCGCATTTAATTTCGAGTAGGATGTGCGAGTGAAAGTTTTTTTTTCAAATCGGATGCTCGTCCATAAGCGATTTCGTCGCCGACTGAACTTGACTTTCAATATTATTTATACAGGTTTCAGAAACTGGTTTTTTTGAAGATGAAGAAAGTGAAGTGGGTCAGATGAGACTATATATCGATCTGTATCAGCAACACAAACGTCTAGACTGAAAGTGAAAATGATTTTGGATTTTATTTCAAAATCAAACGAATGATAACACAACTATATAATAGGCATAATCACGTCTTTGAAAAGTAATATAATAAAAAGAGCTGCAGTAGCTTTCTGGACTGTACGGAAAATTGTTATCTGGAATAAGTTTATTTCCGTATTTATATGTATATAGCTGCTTTCCAGGAAATAGCTATATGTATTTATGCGGTAAGCTCTACCGTTTTTACCGATGTATCATTACTTTACTGTATGATGTTAAGACTTTCAAAATTATACTTTTTCTTCGAAGTGTGGCTAACACTACATATATAACTTCTTCTTTACTTCTGTGACCATATATAGTTGACAAATTATCAAATTCCTGCATATCACTATATTATTATCCATTGTTAAACGTACATACAAAATATACATTTTAATTTCAAAATACACTGGTAAATCTCTTCTCAGAAGTATAAATCACGAGCAGCGACACATCAGCTTTATCATATACCGGAATATCGCATCAGCTGTGGAAAGTCGAAACGCATACCTCACACTTGCAGCAATAAGAATAGAAGGAAGTATATTAGGAGATACCATCCGTCGCGTCACCGCTCGCTCGAACGGGTACATATTTGTGCGTCCATTAGCGTAAATACATATATATAGTCACCTACCGGCATTACGCCTTTGTTGATGCACCGGAGAGCTGAGTTTCTTCCACGGCAAATGTTGTCCATTCCACTTTTTGCGTGTATAAGTGTACTAATTGACTGACACTACTCCCTTTTTTTTCTTCTTAATTTCACGAGAAGGAAGGCGTGTTGATCTGGCCTAGTTTTCAGTTTGTTTTCGTCTTTATCGAGACTATACCATAAGTTTCGTGTATAATGCGTATATCGATGGAGTAGTAGACTCGTCACGCAAAAAGCACGTCTATATACCGAACCGCGAAAACCTATTATATATCTTCTTGGTTATATAACGCGGCGACTCTCGTATCCTCGTAAATAACAAAAAATCGCTGCAACTGCTCTCGAAACGAAACTTTAATTTCCCGCCCACCAGCTGCTGACGTCGTTATAAGCGTGGATTTGCGAATTTCCTCGTTGGCCGCGCGTGATAAACGCAGTTTATGCAGCTGGAAGAACAATAAAACGAACGCTTTTGCTATTGTTACCGATCGTGCACTTGAGAGAATCGTATCGTTCTTTTATCACCTCGACACCGAATTAATTTGAAAACGCGTTAAATTTAGTGATTATGTATATAAAGCGCGTATACACGTCAACACGATTTGCACTCGAAACTTCGTCACACGCCGAGTATGTTTACGTATAAATAAACAACAACAAAAAAAAAACACTGAAAATAGAAAAATCAGGTCAGAGGTATAGAGAATCTCCGAGATGTATATATATATGTATACAGACACAACGGAAATTAACGAGTGTAGGCGTCGTCCAGCAGAGTCGACTGAATGGAAAGAGAGGGACACAAAAACAATGCCACGGGTTGAACCTGCTGCAGCCGACCGCTTTAGCGTAATAAGCAATATCTCTCGCTTGTTCTGACTCGCTGTAGAAAGCCGTATATATAACATGTTGCGCGCACGTGTGGAGGGCTTTGAGGAAAAAATCCGAAATGAAAATTCGAGACCTACGCCACTCTCGCTCGGTTGTGCTCGAGATATTAGATTTTTTTTTTCAAAACGCCCACGCTTGATTGAATTTTTTGAAAACATGTTATTTCGTTTGGAAGTATAAAAGAGAGCTTTCGTGAATCAATTCAAGTCTTGACATATACCTACATTTGAATTTGGCGCCACAATGCATTTATTCTAATAAAATGCCAGAGGACTACGTCAAAGTTCACATTTTTCGCTCGTTTTTTTCTGATGCTTGGCAAAAAAAAAAAGAAGCAGTAGTCGAGAGGAACGTGAGCCGTTGCATAATAGTGAACGGATGCCTCAGCATATTATCGATTCGCAATCGAGTGACAAACTCGGAGTCTATATAGGATATATACGCGGTGATACACGCACTTGTCGTTTGACAATGACCTTAGAAATGTGCGAGTGAGAAATTCAAGATATTTCTGCTAGTATTCTCGATTCCACCTAAATTAAACGCTAATATTTAGCGATAATAAATCTATCACAATGATTAACGTGATCCTTTACTCGTCATGTTTACAATTTCGTAATAGTCCACCGAAATAACGAAAAAAAAACGCAAGAGTAGCAGCGTGAAACAAAAGGATTACCGCGTATGCACATTTATATACAAAGAAGCGGCGCTGCGCTTGACGTCACGTTGCGCAAGTGTAATACGCCGTATGTATGTACCTATACATATGTACGTGTGCATAACACAAGACAAGTGTGTCGCCGAGCGAAGAATGTTTTTCCTAGTTTCCGAACGGCTGCCGGCTTTTTCTTTAATTTTTTTTTTTTTTTTGTTGTTGCGGAATTTCGAAGCGATGCATATATTACCAGTCTACTGTGTATTATCTCAAGTCATGTGAGCTGAGGATGAAGAGAGACGTAAAATGATGTTTTCGAACGGAAACACTTGCTGGACATCTGTGGAAGGTATGGTCGTGCTGAATGGAAAATTTGCACTTTTCAAGTCTGAATAAATTGACTGTTATCGTATTATGTGAAATAACGAGGAAAAGTTTTTCTTGAATAATTCTTTAATATAATGAACTTTAGTAATATATCTAATAATTACTAATTAACTCTGATTTCATTTCGTTAGTATATAACAGCACTACGAGTATCTCGAACTAATTCCAGTCGACGTAAACGATCCATTTCACACTACGAACTCAAATTTATCCCAGGAACACACTATCTCTACACCAAGTCTCCAAACTTTCCTCAACTATACTTACTCTCTTTCGCAACAACTATACCTAGCAGCTCATTAATCAGAAAATCAGCCGCGACTCTCGTCATTATATCGAGAAGTTATACTACTGCAGCTAATATATATACTGAATATACATTCTATATTTAACTTTGTCGGGAGGAAAAGTCGTCACATGGAAACTGATGTTGACGGGAGTGTCTTCTCTCCAAATTCTTCGCGGCGAAATGTACCGGCGTGAGGATGATGCGCTCGAATTGAGTTACTAATTAGAATAGCGATGAATCGAGTTATCTTTCGGAGCTACTGTTCTACATGGAAATCAACCTTAATTCGGGTAATTATACATGTGCGGTAGCTTTGTTCCAAAACTTTGTTTCGAACTGACTAATTGGTCGTGTTCCTTTGGAAATCAAGCTTTCTTTTTTAACGCCTGACTTTTACGTGCATTTAGATGATGCTATACGTACACATCTATATAATAGAAGCATTTTCTCTGAAAAGCAAAAATGATTATACGGATGACCTAAATTACACTACACAGGAGAGCAAAAACTCTTCCGACGCAAGCGGAACGCGGTAATGGTCTGCTTTTGAAAGCGCGACAATTCGAAAATGACACTCTTTCAATATATATAACGCAAACAGTTTCTGACATAAAAATCGCAACATCAAAAAAACCGTCGCTTATATCCATTTTACAATTTTAAAAGCCGCGAGTATTAAGTATTTAGCCTAAATATCAAAAAGAGCATCATCATCATCACCAGCAAATAATAAATGCGGAAGAAACCTACAACTCCGATTCCCGGAAAAATCCTCTGCCCGAAAAGTGCGCCAAATAACCCCATAAAAAAACCTTCGATCGAAACAATATATATATAGGTACTGTCACTCCTGCACGAAGGTAAGAAGACAGAGCAGTAGCAGCAGCAGCAGTATACCTACATATATATACAAGACCGCAAGAAAAGGAGAGAGAGGAAGGAACGACGACGAGAGGTAGGTATAGAGTATACTTACTTTACACACAGCGAGAGCGCTACGGTGGGGCGAGAGCACGCGAAGCGAAACGAAGCGGCGGTGGCACCTCTCTCCTCGATGCCGACGCTCCTCAGTGCGACGCAACGCGCAGGCTCGTCGAGACAGGGGCCGCCGTCGCGCGCTCGTCCTCCGAATAGATATATACACACCTCTATACCTATAACAATATACACCCGTCGTGTCCTGTACGCAGGTACAAACAGTGTGACACTATACCGCGCGTGTGATCAGTTTCTTCCCGTGTTTACGTCTGGCCCGGTGTACGTTTTTGCGCAGTTTTAAAAACGCGGCTTTGCGTTTTGTATATATACAGGTATAGGTATATACACCGCACAAACGAACGAAGGAATTTTCGAAAGTGAGCGCGAGTTTCGAAAGTCGCCTTTGTGTGGGGAGAATCGATATATACACACACACATAGTTGGCGCACGCCTCCGGTAGTATAGTATATATAGTAAAAGTATACTGTACGTCTGAATGAAGCGCTGAAGAGCCTGTGTGTTTACAATCGTCGTCATCACAAAAAAAGGAATCGCTCGTGTGCAGTGTATAAAAAGGAATCCCAACTGGTACCAGAGTGTGCGAAGAGAGCGCCAGTAGTAACAGAAAATGGAGGTGCGACAAGGTGGTATCGCGTGATACATTCCCGCAGCTCTCCTGCTCACACACACACACATACATATATACACCAAGTGTGTGTATTGTAACCTATATATAGCGCAACGATTACGAAATGTAAGATTCGCAGGACAAAGTGCGTGTGCGGTAAAGAGAGAAGAAAAAGGGGGTTAAGGTATACTATACTTACTAAAGCTGATGAAAAATCGAAGCTGTGGGAGCGCCGCTGTACACACTACACGCAATTTAGAGGTTAGGAAGGCGGCGCGCGCTCGATCGATATACGCGGCGTCGTCGCGTGTGTGTATTTACATCGCAGGGTGCGGAGGTGATGCAGCCAGTGGAATATAATTAACGGAAGAAAGAGAGGGATGCAGTGCGCGACGAACGCCGCCGATCTTCCGCTCTGCGGATCGGCTTATTATACTTCGAGGACGACAACTGATGCAGCCTACTGCTGGTCTTCTGCTTTGGCCTTCGCAGCTGCCGTGTGAAAGAGGTGAATATATTATATATACTTATATTGTTGCGGTCTGGTATGCGCATTTTTTTTCTCTCTCTGCAGCGCTTGGGTGGCGAGCTGGATGAATGGACGATCGGTATGCCTGATGAGAAATCGGCGTGGAATCGGTTGATGATTTTGAAAATGCAATTTTTAGAGAAGCTCGTTGTAAATATTCTTTCTATTCTCAGAGTATCGATCGGCTGTTTTTCTATGTGCGATGGGTGTATATAAACTATGGGGGGAGGCTTTTTTTCGTGATACTCTATATGACGATGCATTGCGATCGATCGTGTTTGTAAATAAGTGGGTCACGTGTAAATATCTGACTTGGCGTTTTTAACGCTGCTAAGGAGAAGCGCTTAGTTTTTAGATTTACCGATGGCGACGAGCTGTGCGACGTAATTATTTTAATTTCGTTGCGATACTAGAATACCGATTTGCAAACTTGAAGCGTAAAAAAAATCGGTTGCCGATCTTCTTTGTATGCGATTGCACGTTTGGATCGGTGCTGATTGTTAATATTACTATATACTTCTTTGTGACAATAACAAAAGTAGCGTATCGGTCGCACAGTGTAATTTTGTAATAAATCGGTCAAGGATAGTCGTGGAGTTTCATTGGTACCCTTGATTTGAACCTATTTTCCAGGACGTCTTTCTAAATGAGGAGTGAAAAAATCTATTACATAAACGAGTTTCAATATTACGAGAAAAAAACGCTTTTTTTTTAATTGACGGCTGTGAGTATACCTACTGCTTCAGTGGAGAGCATTAGTGGCCTTGTAACGGTAATCATTGGCAAAGCAAATAAAATTCTATGATTTCTTAACTACTGAAGCTGATTTCGCAATTATCCATTCAGGAGTTTGCTGAACTGCAAGGTTAAGACGTTGAGATACTAAACGTTTCTATTTATGCAAACGCGAGAACTTGACCGGTATAGATTCTTCTGATAAACCAGATATCCTTAATTTGCAGATATTTGTATGCCAAAAAATATTAATAATTAACTTTGCATCGGGCTTCTCATCTGAATGTTAATCGAGAGGTTTTATAAACTATCGCAGATGTCGTTCTTCTACATAACTGCGACAGACTGCAATAAAATTGCACTGTGTATCGTGATCACTGCTGATGGTGTGTATATGCAAATTTTCGCTATAGTATCGTATCCATGAATAGAAATCGCGTTACACAACACTCTTCATTATAAATGAATAACAAAGAAAAATAACGTTTTACAAAAATTTTTACGACATTTTCGCATTGTCGGCGTCTCTGTAGAAATAATCAGCGCACGCGAGCTGCAATTTTCCTGCGCGTAAGACATTTCCCTGCTCTTATGCAACCGAGCAAAATCGTTGCCCCAAAAAAAAGTAGAGTAACACACTTAGTCAGTCTTCTCGCGAACTATAACTCCACTGAATTCAAACTCCGCTCAAAGCCATAACTTTCACTGTCTCTTTCTTATCGAACTAAATATACATTGTATAGAGTCCCTTCCCCCTTTGATGAAAAAGATCCTCGTGTGAAGAGAGTAATTTTTGTTCACAGAGGTCGAGAAGGAGGTCGAGGAAGAACATAAAGCCTATAAGGACGAAGAAGCAGCAAAACGAAGCGAAGCAAAGTCGAGGCGAAGCGAAACGAAGTGAAACAAGGAAGGGACGGAGAAAGAGAAGAAGGAAAAACAAGGAAGGAAGACCAGCGTAGCGAGCTCTCCTCGTGTATTTTTAGCAGTGCGCGCTGCTCTCTCGCAAAAACCGGTTTCGCTCTGACCAACATATATCTCCGTCTCGCTCTCTCCCACACACACGCCACTGCTGAAAAGAGAGAGAGAGAGAGGGCATCGCAGCTATACGAAGCGAAAGATAAGAAGGAAGCAGGAGTGAGAGAGAGAACGAAAAAAAATCGTGGAATTCCTATGCGGGCGGGGGAAAAACCGTCTGGGGAATTCGACGCGCCCTCTGTCGCGAAAAACCCTAGGAATGCGGAACCCCAGTTGAAAATCAGTGCGACGTTCGTGAAATTCGATTATTCTTGTGTTTATAAGAAAAGTGCGTTCCTCGATTATTAAAAAACAAAAACGAAAGGAAAAAGAGCGACTGAAGAAAGAAGAAGAAGTGCCGGGCATGAAGGATGGCCGACAACTCGGCCGCCCGTCCGCAAAGCGTGCGCGGGGTCGTCAACTTCGCCGACCAACAAGCGGACCCGCGCCGCGGCGAGAGACGCGCTCTCGCGGCCCGCTGTGCCATGTGGGCCCTATGCTTGGGCGTGCTAGCCTGCGTGCTACAGTCTGCTGCCACCGGGACCCCCACCTGGGCCTACTTTCACAATCCCGACGGTGAGTGAACTCTCTTGATTCTCTGTGCTTGTGTATGTGTGTCTGTGTTGCTGTTCCTCTGATGATGACGGCGTTGTTTAATCCTGCGCTCTTTTTTCTCATGCGTGTACGTTCATTCAGGAGGCTGTCGAGTTTGATGGAACGATCGGTTGTTTGGCTGACGCTATATTGTTGATAATGTAGCCTTCTGTCTGAGCTGTCAAATTTTCTAGAATCTATTAGCAAACCGAAATGCTTTTAATTTCATTCTTAATTAAAATCTATTTGTTTCGCAACACAAATTGGAAATCTTATTACACGCTGTACTGTCGCCGTATAGTTGAGTAATTTAGAATTCTGACTATTACAAACCAATTTTCGCTTCATTCTCAGCTTGCTTTCACTTTGAAAGAGATTTCCATAATGTTATACCGCAGTCCATTCATCTCACGGCTCACTTTGAATAACAACTATGAATTAGAGCCCATTTATTGCTATATCAAAGTTTGAAGTTTCTATTGTTCTTGGTAAAAAGTGATATTTATACGCGGCAATGTGTTTGGACGCTTACATAAACATGCTGTTGACTGATTGCAGACAACCTGTGACTGATGTCATATTTTGATATTTATATTTTTGTCGAAAAACTGCAAACGATGTATTGTTTCATGCGTTCTTGCTTATATATTTTACGAATGCAAGGCACTTGCAAGGAAAATATTTTAACTTTTTATAACTTTTGTTTAAATTCTTCATGTTTCAAATACGTAAAAATTTAGAAAATTCAGATGGAATCTCCAGTGCTTTAGTAACATGAATATAAGCATGAGTATAGTAACTTGTTTTACTGGAATCAGAAATTTCGTACAGAAATATTTTAAAATTACTTTATTACTTGACTGCATTAAAAAGAAAGCTGAATAATTATGTAGTGACTTTGTACCTGTAATCAATATCAACGCACGGCAATTCAGTCGCAGTTCTTTTTTTATCGGTCATCAGCCACCACGTATCGACTTTATTAGACTAATTTAAACCGCAAAAGCATTTAGAAATTGAATTGTGGCACGACACGCAATCGCATATTGCTCGATTACCAGTTGTGAAAAGAGTAGTCTGTATGTGCGATTCTCATAATTTTGTTAAATCAATACTTTGAGTAACATGAGAAGTTGTCAAACCGTGTATCGAGTGTTTGATTCTATTAATTGAGTAATCGATTTCATTTCTGAAATGGAAGCTTATACAATAACAAATTTCACAAATAATAATAGCTACGCGATCATCGTTACAGCAGGAAAAGTATATCATATTATCGTTTTTATTTTTATACAGTAAATAAAAAAAGGTCACATAGGAAAAAGTAATTATTTCCCTATCCGTATATAGGTATATCGGCACTTTCCGCCCAGTCGAGTAGTCAATTTATTTTTACGAGCAAAACTTTCGGCAGCAGCCAACCGCGTAATAATTGCAAGCTATTACTGGATTCTCGAGGGACCACTGCGTCCATTTTCATCTTTTTTCTTCTTCGTCATTTTCGTGCAGGTCGCACTTTTGTCCCCGAGCGTTTAATCAACACCGAAAAAGACAGAAATATTATTATACGATGCGTCGCTGTCGCGAGAGCGAAAATGAATTATATACCGTGTCTGCCATTTCTCTGTCTCCCGCGGCGGATTTCCATGTTAGCTGATGTTCGTGCATTTGGTCTGAGTTTTTTCATGTAAAAATTTCATTTCACAGCTGAAATGAAAATTATTTTACAAAACCGAATTATTTCATGCAAAAATAATCGTCGTTGTGATGGCGCATATAATTATACATTATAATAATCAGACGTCAGCAGTTATTTTTAATTGGTTGTTAGAGACACCTGTGTGACACGTGAAAAACAATGCCGGTATTAGGTTCTCTCTTTTTAGTCTCTCGCCCTCAAAGAGATTACACAGGCCATTAGATCGACCTGGCTTTTGCAGGCACAAACGACGCGCTTTTACCGTCGACTTTGTCATGATGCTGCTGCATTTATTTGCAATGCCCCATTATGCCAGGGCTTTTTGTGAACGTTCGTAAAAGCTCCGTCAAAGTTTAATTGGACGTCGATTAATTCGATGTATGGAAAGTGCGAAAAAGGCGTATAGACAAAAAACTCTGTGGGAAAAAACCGCGATGGTTCCGTTCTTGTTTCCTACAGCCACTCTTTTTTTGTTCTTCAAAGGAATACACTCCATTGTTTATTTTCTATATTATTCCACAAATTGTTTTATATAGCCGAGATTTCAAAGGCAAGATATAACCGAAAAATTTTTCGCGAATAAAAGAGAGAGAACGCGTTTGTTCTGGCAAGTCTCGCGATATTTACATTTGTTCTGGCACAGAGTTAGCGCCGCGCTTAAATCACCCGCGTGGGATAAGAATAATTAATTTAGGAAAGCCCGTGCATGCGCGCACGTGTTTTACATGCGAGAAATACTCGTGTGTTTTAATTAACGTTTCATAAAGGAAGATGCATGACATCAGAGTCAAAGTAAAATACGCTCGAGGCTTTTTTTGGATTAATTTGAATAAAAAAAATTATATATAATTCCGGTGTGTTTTCGGGCACGTTCCGTTTATAGGCAGTAGTTCCTCGTCGAGGAGGCTTCAACACATTTTCAAAAACAGGTTAAAATTATTCAGAATCCTGTTCGCGCAGAGAGCGAGTTCTTTCACAAAGCGTAAAAACCATTAAGCAAACAGTCGAGTAGTGCAATTACTTACCGCGAGTTCTAGAGACTCAGTAGCCTAGGTACTAATCGAACTGGAACCTCAAGTCCGCTATTTACACTCCTACACAGTAAAATCTGTCGTTCGAAGAGCTTTTCCCGATAGCATCAAACGAACTCTTTTTTCCCACGCCTTATTATATCTCTCCGATTTTCAAGCTTCGTCTCACACTCTCGCAAGCGTCATTAGGCAATTAACCTTAGGAACTTTTAATTAAGTCTCGAACTCTTGACCAGCCAATATATTCATTGAGGAGATGCAAATGCGCTCTTCCGTCCCTGCTACGGCAATTTGTCTTGGTGCAGAGCAAATTAGCTTGCGCGTAGGCGATTTTTCTTTTCATATATATGGCTTCTCTTCTTGAAAGAGAGAGAGAAATGCCGGGCGCTTTGTTTTCCCGAGCAATTTGCTTACGTCGCTCTTGTGTCACTCTGCCTTTGACTTTGTGTTGTGCGGAATTATTTCTGCTTCTGAAAAATGTTACGTGAGGTTACATCTGAAATCTCATCTGCTATGACTTCGAGAAAGCAAGAAATCAATGAAATATAAAATTTTTCAAATAAAGAGACAGTTAGTAATCACTACGAGCAAGATTTATTTAAAATTTATTTAAAATTCTATAAATATAAAATTTGTTAATTATATTTGACATTTTTCATCATAAAAATACTGTAAAGATATACGTATCTTGAACTAATGTCCTCTATTTTACACCAACTTTCTAATTATACACCTTATTTTCAACATTACATAACACCTTTCCTGCGTGTCCTTGATCCAGCGTCAAAAAAGTAGTATAGCAATCATCTCGACATTAACCCCAGTCCACTCGAGCACAATAAAACCCATTCCTACAATACTACAGCACACCGCGCAGGGAAAAAGGAAAGAAACGAAAATGGCATTTCGTTACAGCCAGCAGCGTAGCTTCCGCCGTTCCTCCTCCTCCTCTTCTTTTTTTTTTCCTTTTTCTTCGTTCCGCGCGACTCTATTCTGTCTCTCTCTCTCTCTTGCGATGCCATCAGCAGTTCTTCTCGAGATGCTTTTTCCCGTGGCCCGTTATGTGCCGGCGAGGATAACAGTATATAGCCCCCTGTGCACGAGGTGTACACCTGCAGCGATCGTTTCTCTCTGTCGTGAGTCGCTGCTGCTATGGATGTAATAAAATCGAGCCCGAAAAACTCGAGATTAGAACTGCGTGGGCGTGTGTGTGTTCTGCGAATTTTTTCTAACTTTGGTAATAATTAAATTCTTGATTTATTAATTATTACAACAATTATAAATAAAGTTAATGTTATTTTTAACATCAGTGTCTCATAAAAATGTCGTTGCTCTCGTGTATAAATAATATCTCGTATATAGAGTGTATTAGGGCGCGGCCGAAATCGCCGGAGGCGGCCAGGTTATTATATATGCTTATAACATTGACGTAGCGCTATCTCATTTTAGCTGGATTTTTTCACTCCAAATTGCTCTCCTCTTCGCAGAGTATTAGAGTCTCTCTGCGCTACACTGAACTTCCTGTTAGACCTGGATGATGATCCTCTGATGTATTACGTTATTACGCCGGACTTTTCTTCGCTCTGTTTTTGCCTTGTGATGTGCAGCAGTAAATTGGTAAATGTTCGTAAGTGGGGCGGAATTATTTTTACGGTGCATTATATCTGGTAAAGAGCTTTTTTTCGCATAATTCACTCTTTCTTCGTTGTTATAGTCGAGGAGATATTCTGCGACTACGTTGATGGTATATTGTAGGTTTATTATTGAAAAAGAACAATTCGATCACGTGTAATGGGACACGTTTACGACGAGGAAATTCGGTGATTAATGTTTTTAGTGATTTACAAGTGAACTTGACGTTTTATATATACCCGTATATTTAGACCGACACATAAAATTCCATTTCACGTATAATATCCCTATGAAATTAAAATTTCACCTCAATAAAAACAAACTCAGGCACAAAGTGTCATGAATCCTCTAAAAATTCCTCGATGCATCATCAGCAAAATGCGTCAGTCTCGCAGTTAAAAATCAATTAACAGTCTATAGCATCACACAATCGTCTGGAGGCCTATAGCCGTGAAAACGAGGACAAAGCACCTGTTGAGATAATAAGAAAGCGAGTTTAACGCCCGCCGCCGCAGCAGTTATTCTGCAACGCGACTTTCGTAATATACTCTGCACATGCACGTGTGTGACTCTCTCTCTAGAGACTAGGAATTATTATTCGTTGTCTATTACGCGCAGAGAGTCGATATACCTACATATTCACCTTTCGATGTTTGTACAGTCTGCAAAAAGTGTCTGAAACAAACTGAGAGATAATTATATCGCTGCGGGTGATGAAAAGGAAGAGAAAAAAGATAGTCTTAAACGTAATTGCAACTGTTTATTTAGAAGACACCCTGTATAAACGGCGCCGTTGAGAGCGAGTACCGCTATAATACACGGCGGCCGGAGCAGCAGCAGCAGCGAAACGAGTGCAACGGCCTCTACGCGCGCACGTATTGTAGATATATATGTATATATATACCTGTGGACGGGATCGGCCAGTTCTATATACGTTTTTCTCCGACTCTCTTTCACGAATCGAACGATTTTTTTGCTTTGCTTTTGTCCCTGCATTTTCATGAAGGTTTCTATATAGGTTTGTACAGATGAAGCAGAATTAAATACTGACGTCAATTTAAGCGTGGTATATGCTGTGCGTGTAAAGTTTTATTAAAGTCTCAAAGTTTCGTTAAAACCGCTATAGAAACTTGGAATAGTTATTCAATCACGAAACAATGCAGCAGCTATTATAATTAGAGCGTAGGCGTTTATATCAGCACGTGGCTTTAAATTTTACAACAATTTTCTTCCTCTCCTTCTACTCGACGAGCTCGTAATCCAATTTTTTTTTAATCCTCTGGGCTTATTTCTTATATATATATATACCTCCTCCTTTATTCGTCCTTTTCTATAGATATACCTACTCCTTCTTTCTCTCCTTCGAAAGCGCGACTGGCTCGTAACTCTCCTCGCGACTGTCTGTTTTATACACACGCGAATGTTTAACTCGCGTACAAACACACGCCGTTAATTAAGTTCCAGTTTGTATGTATATATATACACTCTCGGATAATTTTTACGCAGTCAGCTGTGCATAAGAAATTCAAAATCTCGTGCTCTGGTTAGTATAGCTTATTTTTATCGGATTCGTCGCTTCAGGGAGTCGTAATCTCTTCGTTTTACGGTTACGAGATATCCGCGCTAATTAATCAACGCATATCAATCCCATCAGAGGCAAATTGCGATCGTTAGCGTCAGTCTAAATAGAAGGCGGTATCGTTCGCGAAAATCCATAAGTCTCGGTTATACGACTCTCATCAATTGCGCATTAGAATAGCTGCGAAAAAAAAACATGTATGCATGGGGTTATAAAAATCCACTGTACACTGCCCCCTCGAGTGCTCGCGCTAATTAAAATCATTATTTTTCCATCCGACTGCCCTCGATCTTTCTTCAGATAAATGAAAATGTGGCATACGTATATTTTCAATTATAATTGATTTGTATATAATGAAATTGCGAATCTGCAATAACGATTTCTAATAATAGTTGGCGAAGCATATCTAATATACTCTCGGTATGTTTTATATCCGATATAGAGGAAGTATTATTCTTCCTCGTGCAGCTGTGTCAGGGGTGTGTAAATTAAAAATAGCGAATTCTATCTCGGGATTCCCGGCGTAGTCGTCGTTCACGTAACTCATGTAACATATGTGTATCGAAGGTTATAGCACGTGAGAATTTATTTCTTTTTTTTTGTATATGATTAAATTGCGTACGTTGTATAATTCGCACGAAATTCCAGATAAATTCACTCTCAATTTACGATTCCGTGAAATGCGCGGGAATATTTAAACAGTGCAGTCGACGCGTAGGAATCAGTGCGGACGATCGATTAAATTTCTGTAGTCCCTCCCCATAGAACATTGTTCCATTTATCCTCCCTCTATGCAAATACTCCACGAAATTCGACCTGACGTGTATACACGCTTGAATAACTGTTTCGAAATAAAAGTAAAAAAAAAGAGGAGAATATAATTAAAATCGTCGCGTGCAGCTCTCACCTATATGCTATATATAGGCTTTGGTGAGACGTTAATTTAGCTTCTTTCTCCTTCTGAGGTGTACCATTCCCACATTAGTTGCTGACAATGAATATGTACACCTCTAATTATAAAGGTCAACCATAGAGAGAGCGACGACGCGAGTTTATTTGAACGGCACTATACACGTAGGTGTAATGCCAGCGAGCAAGCCCTTATACCGTTATAACTCTCGCACACACTCGAAATGTTTACGAATGTAAATCACGAATGCAAATAATAGCCTACTTTCATCGCAACATTGTCCGGATAAACATAACTGTAAAATGATGATGGCATTTGTAAAGTTTAAAATATATGCGGTTATTTGTTTAATTAAGCGGTTTTAATTAAAAAGTTGATTGTTTGAAAATAAAACAGCGTCTAGTATAAGTAATTTAAATACGACTTTGTATAACAAGTTTGAAAAATCGAACATCGAAACTCGCGTATCCAAATACTTCTCACAAAAAAAGTTCACGTTACCACGTCCGGTACATCGCAGCAGCAGTAGCGTCCCCCCTAATTTCGATCGAAAAGAAGCCCCTTACAGGAATTACCTGGATGACTCACCGGGTATACCGCACATATTATATCCAAAGAAACAGCAGCAGCAGCAGCAGCAATTCACGCGCTTCGAACTCCTAATCCCGCGGCGTCGAGTCTCTAACCTTTGGCCCAACGAATCCATCCTCCTTCGCGCAATTAGACGGCCACAGAGAAAGATAGGGGGCTAGAGAGCACATCCCCCTATATCTGCGCACGTCCGTGCAATTACAGATGCGCTCGCTCGCTCGCGCTAGAGACGCGGTAATGACCTCGGGGAGTCGGAGTCGAGGAAGTTATACGAGCAGACGCGCGGGTGTCCCACGGGTCTGTGTGTGCGCGCATAGTGTATATAGCTTATATATATACGAGACTCTTAATTTTCAGTCTCGCTCGTTTTTCTCTCTTGCCTCGTCCTTATCTAGTTCTACGGCGCGTTTTTTTGCGAAAGAGAGAGAGAGAGAGGGAGAGATGAGACTTATCCTACTGACTTCTTCTTATATGCTTCTTGTTGGAGAGAGAGAGAGTTATAGAGACCGCACTGGCTTTTGTCTGTGGAGAGTTCAGTTGCGGTGAAGTATATAGAGGCTTTCGAGTGGAAGAATGGAGTGTATTGCTGGAGAGATTTTAGTTAACGTTGTGCAGTGTCTTTTGTTTTTAAACCTAATTAAGCTTCTGATCTATACATCCAAAGTCATTTTTTTTAATTACTGAAATATTATAAAAGTATATAATGCATATTGTAACTCATGAAAATATGGCTCGTTTCGTAAGCCAAACAAAGAGGCTATAATACACACACACAGCGGAACGTTGAAAATTAGGATTCCGCAATAACGGAACAGGCCGCATTATAAACCTAAAACATCATTCATCA
This sequence comes from Cecidostiba fungosa, assembly GCA_900474305.1. Taxonomy (NCBI): domain Eukaryota; kingdom Metazoa; phylum Arthropoda; class Insecta; order Hymenoptera; family Pteromalidae; genus Cecidostiba; species Cecidostiba fungosa. The sequence continues at coordinate 67,596 of UCOJ01000489.1, read as the reverse complement.
AACCTGATAACCGAATCGTATATAGAAAACGTTCTCTCCTCCCGTGTAGACTGGCAAATTATCGGTCTCACTCTCTTTATATATATATACACCTACACTACTCTATCTATCTTTCTTTCTCTCTCACGCTCTTTTCTTCGTTTAATTCAATTCGCTCGTGAGAAAGAAGCGGTCGGCGTTGCTGCAGTTTCTCTTTCTGTCGGCCTAAGCCATAGTGCATATACTATGCAGTCTAAGCGATTTTCTCAGGCGCCACAAGAGATGTATAATATACTGTATCTCTTTCGTGTACTATACCTACACAAATACTTTGAACGATTAAAACGTTATTGAGAGACTCGCAAATTTTGTGATTTTTCATTTAAAAACTCGTAGTCTCTCAGTATATATAATCAATAAAAATCACAGAAAATTGCGCCTATATGTAATTTCATGAATCCGAATCTTTCCTACACTCGTATATACAGGGAAGCGAATAAAAGCGCAGCTGGCCGAGAAGTGGAACGACTATATACATTATGAAAGAACTGCTGCCGATATACATATATATATATAGCTTATACCCGTAGTAATTAAACGCTGCTCCCTCACACGCGTAGTGTGTTCGAGAGTCAGCGGAGCTTGTATAATAAAGAGCTTTAGTGCCGCGCCGTTAAATTTCTATTGGACGGCTTTTCGATATCGCATAGGAGTATATGTATTTTTCTGCCGCTCCGAGAGAGAGAGAAAGAGACTTTTTGAATGAAGTCGAGCGATGTATATCGATACTAATATAGCTCTGTCTATACCTGATGCATCATGCGAATGACGTGTCTATGCGGATATGAGTTTTTGAAGCTATGTATGTATTTAGTTATTTTGGCGCAACTTTTTTGATTTGATCTGTTTGATTTGGTAGTCAGACAAATAAGGCTATTCATACTAGGCACAACTCTCACCTACAGGACATAAAAATGTTTATCTATACATCGATATATACTAAGTACACATTCGCGATACACACAATCGTGTAATCTCACGCCCCCTCGACGTTCATTCAACTTGATCGATTGGCCATATATATATATACGCACATCCAAATAGCGATCATCGTTATAATACCCCAATATAACAGATTAAATTACGCGTGAGAGCCCGATGAAAGCGATTTCCGCAGTTGAAATCCATCATCAATACCATAATACCGAATACACAGCTTAAACCGTTATATGCCAAACATACATAATACGCATCATGCGAATCTATAGTCATACAAACCATTGGACGCGTTATCCTTAAAGAGCCTAATTAGGCTATATAACGCCTACACGACTTCTTCCTCGCGATGACCCCTCGGCGATTTGCGCAACGCCAGAATAATAACACACGCTATACATATATATTTATGTAATTTCGGAATTTCTCGCGTGCAGCCGAGGATAACGCGCCCGAGTCGCTGCTCTGCCATTATCTCAACTTTTGCAACGCACTTGAGGCTGCTAGAGAGAGAGAGAGAGAGTGTGTGATGCAACGCGTATGTAAGTATGTGCTGCTGGCCTTGAAGTACATATTGCGAGAGTTTGAGCGCGTTCTTTGAACCTTGATTGCCTGTTTGTTTTTGTTGAGTTTATATACTGACTGTGTGTGTGTGATTTGAAAATTTTGACCATTTTTTTCGGTTTATCTTTGTGTATGGATCAATCAAGATATACTTTTTAAGCTTTTTTGAATGCTAATGTAGTAAATACGTTGATTATTTGGCTGAAATTATAATAGTGTGATCACAGATACTTGCAATAATTTTACGTATTGATTTTGTAAAAAAAAACAGGTTTTGGCATAACTTTTCTAACACAAGAACCTAATAAACGTTGATAACCTCTTTAACAATTGTTCAATATGAGAATGCCACAAAAAAAATCTTGCCAATATCAAGTATACGCAGCGCTCAACCACTGCACTATTGTTCACCTCACCAATCCAAAATCAGCCAAGCCAGAGCTACTGTGTATTTCCCAAATGACAAATAAACAGCAACAACGCGTAACCGACTAACAAGAGAGACAGACGCTCATATATATGTCCAACAAACGGCCCGGTGCGAAACTCCCGAGTAAACAGCCACTCGGCTACTCCTTCATCGACGAAACCTCGCCGAAGCTCAAATCTCGTAACAACAGTAGCTCACGGCTATATACATCAGCCGCACCCGAACACGTATATATATATATGTGTGTGTGTACGAGAGAGAACTTCCGGCGACGGTCGCCACCCGGAACACAGTCGCTCGGGCGAGAGTATTGTATACCTGTATCGTGTATATATAGTAAGGCTGTTTTATCCTACTGTATTTTAGGTTAGCTAGTTATTTGTGATAATATGTGAAGATTTTTTAAGCTTTCAATGAATTTTCGGCTGCATACAAAGATTTATTTTTTCGATTTGGTTTTGGAGTATCTGCAAAGTTTCGTCTTTTTAATGAAATACCACTTCTGAGCTTCATTCGACAGTTAGAGAGTCGAAACCTACTAATTCTCGCTTTCATTTGAAACATGCTTTTATATAATTCGATTATGAAGCAAAACTCTAATTTCCTGTGATATTTCAAATGGCTGAATATTCTCTGTTACTTAATAAACGTAATATTGAAGTTTACTCTGTAAAGCACTCACAGAAATTCTCTCAATGCTTAATACTTCGTCGTTTATACTAATTCGACACTAAAAAATTTGTTCGATTCTACTTTCTAAACTGTATTATAATATTCGAGCTAAAAAAGCAGCATCAAATGTATTTTGACGTCAGAATAGATCTCACACACAGTTTACAGTGTTTCAGCATTTTCAGCGTATATATCAATTTTATACTCCTACATTGGACTTTCATTGAATTAATTCATGTCAGCTGCGTGGGCGCGGAAAAAAGTTAGCCAATAGCTCGTGCGTTCGTTCGTTCGAAAATATGACGTACCCCGCGCAAATGTACATTTACGGAAACTATGCTTATCGCGATGTGTCTTTGTTATACTTTTTCAACGTTATTATTCCCGTCTTTAAACGTGATCGAGAGCAATTTTATTTTAGAAATGGAAGAATTTCGTTGTGGGTATCAAATCAAATTTTTCTCTAAAGTAAATGTTTAAAAGCACGAAAATCTAATTAACAACAGTGCATTATCTACTGTTTATTTAGAGGCAAACAGAGAAAACTTGACTGACCCAAATGAAAATGCCGAAAAACACTCTTCCCAAAAAAAGCAAGCTTCTCAAAACACGCGCATAAATTCAATTTCCATTCAGCAAAAGTGAATAAATCAAGATAAGACTCTCCTCCCCTCCCATTCGATTCAATTTTCCGGGAAGTTTAAAGGTCGTCGCGTCAGTCTCATTTTTCACGAATTCACGCGGATTAACTCGGTGTCACCCCCGCATATATATATACGACGTATATATATGCCACAGAAACATTCCCATACGGGACAGCTCTTTCCACTTGGGCTGTTTCCCCGATGTGCCATCCTTCTTTTTCTGATAGCCATTATACGACGACGACGACGACTTTTAGGTTGAAAGCCGACGACTGTCCTTTGCTTATCGCAATGCCACCGGTGTACGCAACAGGTCATTTATCATCCTGCAGGCAGTTTCTTTTTCTTTCTTCTTCTTTTTTTGTTTGCGCGCGCGCGAGGGATAATTGTGCTTATATTTCTCTGATATCGGTGAAAAAATATATATATATTTTTTTCCTTGACCTTGATTGACAGAGTGAAATGTGTGCTTTTGTGTACCGTAAACTTGTTGTTCCTTTTTCGCACAATAAAATTTTCTGACTGATATATAGAATCAGAATGGCCCACGCGCGATTCGTCGAAACAATGAGTAAGCTTCAGAAAAAAATGCGTCAGAGAGACTCCATTCTTTTACATCGGCTTCGATCATCGAGTCGATGCGCTTGGAATACAGAATATCGCGCGGGGCTTCTGAATCCGTGAAATGTTGCGCGAGCTGCATAGTGTAAAAGAAGCGTAGGAAGAGTTTTTTATATGTACATATATTTCACGTGGAATAGCGAAAAATGTACGGGAGCAAGTGACGCATGAAATAACGTTTATAACTCTCGGAAATTGAAAATTGAAATTGGTACGCTCCACACAGTGTGTATATAGTGTTTCAGTAGCAGTGAAAATTGCGGATTGCCTGAGAAGGCGAAAATTTTAGATACGAAATTACTCCGCGTATTTCATACCGCGAGGAAAGTGACACATCTATACTTTATAATATATTTCACGCCGTGTATTATCCTTTTTCTTTATAAAATCGAACGATATATTTCTCAAAAACATGTGATTTACGTTCTCTCGTACAAAGCAAACAAATAATAATAATATCGCCGAAATCAATTACCATTCGGTGAGCTGCCGTTATCCTTTGCGCGATAATACTGCAACCGACGCAGCTTATTATTTTCAGATAAGAAAAACCGGAGCGATATATTAATCTCTCGGCGACACGTTTCGCACGCACAAAACATAATACACAAGAGAGTCGTGCGTGTGATGCGTGTGGAGAAAGCAGCTAGTATATACGTAGGTAGTAGGTTGCGATAAGCGGGTATAATAAAAAAGCCAGAGAACTATACTGCGAGGGGTTTATATGCGCATTGCGATTCCGAGGGCGACATGGACGATATCGTTGTATATACGTGTGCAGTGCACGAATGCGATTTTATATTGTGCGCACGCTGTGCTGGATGGGAAGAAGAGGGGGTAGAGGTAGGATGCGTGTGCTGGATGCAGGAGGATATTTTTTCGTGTTGTGATGTCATGATTTTGTCTTTATTCTGAGAAGATTTTAGGGTCTGATGAATTGTTGAGGAAAGATTGTTCTTGTATTGCTTTCTTTTTGTGAATATTGTAAAGCTTATAAGTTCTTTGCAAATTTTGTAGTGTACATATTATGGAGCAAAGTACAGTTCTTAAGAGGTACCTAAAATATAATGTAACGTAGCTAAGTAAACAAAAATTTGGAACAAAGTTTGCAATTCAAATCTGAAGAGTAAAAGATGTCACTTTAAGAAAATTGTCACTTACCAGATTTTAGAAAAAAAAAATTGAAAAATTTAATACCTCAACATAGAAAGCTTGCTTTAGTCTTCTTAATATACATCTGAAAAAAGAAGTGCAAAATAATTTATAGTTATTGCACGCACAAGATACATCTCGAAATAATACCATTCCAGCCTACACAAGACTATAAGCCGCTCTAAAGAGCTCAAGAAAATATAAGCTTCAGAAAGGGATTCATTTATTTGACATAACCCACCAAATCTACAAGCGCGTGCAAGAGGGACTACGCCCACGTGATAATTGGTTTCATTCGGATGCTGCATGCTCATGCATAGCTTAAATCACTTTTGCGGTCTATTGTGTGGGAAATTTTACGGAGAACCACTTTTCAGACACTTTATCTAACAGTTCTAAAAAAATAAAATTTATCCCATCTGAATTCAACCTACAAAAAAAAACTGGAAAACATATTATACAACAGTTCCTAGTATACTAGGAACAATCATTTCCACGCGCTTCGACGAAAAGAACCACACGTACATCCATTGCAGCCCACGCTACACACAAGGCAACAGTTTACATATAAACCGTTCCATCAAATTTCGCAGAAGCAATAAAAAAGAAACATTAGTATATATCGATGTATACAAATGGTTTTTTTATTGCAGCAACAGTATATACGTTGAGCTTTGCAGCTAAAATTGGCAACACGTTCAAACGAGTCTCTATTTACACACACTGCACACATGTAAACTGAAAAATCCATTCATTCGAGTTTCGGCCCGACCGAAGGACAACTAATACACAGACGAAAAAAAAAAACCTAGAAAGAGACACACAAAAATGGAATCACGCATCGTCGGGTATGGATAGTACCCGGGCGTGTTCGATTCGTTCCACCTGTTCGTATAGAAGTTATCATCGCAGCCATCTGTGAATTCCCCCCTAAATACCTAAAAAAAAAAGTCGGCCACAGTATTATAGCTCCTTATTGCGCTGCTTTATGCTTCGGACCCCAAGCGTGAAAGTATTTGCATGGCTTGTTATATGCACTTTTGATCGGATGGATATCGGTTCTGTGGATTGATGAATTACGGCTGTTATTATAAGCTTATCTTCTCATGCTAATGATGCTTTAATTGCGGGTATATTATGCAACTCTTGGTTTTCGTATAGGTGCAGGCTGAATGAATTTTCTATCGGTTTTGAAGGAGAGAAAAAAAAATTTATTACGGAGTTGTATGTATAAGATTGAACGATTAAATATAATACATGTTCGATGTAGCTGAACATTTTAAATGGGAGATTGTTATATTACTTACGCGTTTTGATTCGGTTGATTATCGAAGCATCGTGATCGTGCGCTTGAATTTACCGGAATCATTTCGCGAATCCCAATGGAATAATAATTATGTAAATTCACCCACGCGAAATGGAGCCAAATATAGCAGCAATTAAATCATTCGAATAGTTTGATTAAATTATCTGTAATCGGTATTTCGGATATTCTCGGTATAGCCACAATTTAGAAGTAAAATTCGATTTATTATTGTCAAAAATAAGTAAAGATTCAATGTAGAGCACTTAATTTCATCAGCTATACTTATAACAAGAGATACACACACGTGATAGCATTCTTTAGACCATATACAAGAGCCAGCGGAGCATGAAAAAAAATTTCACCTAATTCAGGCCACTCTATAATAAACTCTTCCCTGATGTGTGCTCTTGGAGCGTCAACATATTTTTCTCAACCTGCATAATCCGTATAGCGTTTGTTTCTCTCCGGTCACGTGATGTATATATATACTGTCGCTTGCGTAGCAGCCCACGTGTTTAAGCGCTACATGTATACCTATACGTCACGACGCTTTTAATGACATAATACCGCGAGTCTAGCGCAAAAGTCGCAGAAGACGCGAAAAAGAGAGAGAGAAAGGTGTGGGTGGGTGGGAAAAGATTCAGGAGGCATGATAGGATTACTAAAGAGTTGCACCGTTTATTTTTTTGATAAAATATGTCAATGTGTGTGTAAACAAATTTTTATTGGTTTCTGGAATATGTAGTATTTTGTATCTGCATACATCTATTATAATATGAATTGCCTACAGTTTAATTTTAGAACGCATGATTTATAGCTTCTATCATTCATATAATATATTGTCTACATTGTTACGAGAAATCCGTTACAACAGTAAATTCTATGCAATCTTAAAAATAACAATGCTACACGAATATATGTTAACTTCTAAGATCTATCAGTGCAGATTTGATTGATTATTATAAGCAATACATGAACGATTGTTTTGAACCATAAATGTGGTTTAATAATGAAATACAATTTTTATACACATCCACATCAACAACGCCAGCAAATCTCCAAGCTAAAATATAACCCCTTCGCAATAAAAAAAAAATTTGAAGGGGTTGCATACATCTTACAAGCTTCCTCCTTATAATATCCAAGCCTCAACTATATACTTTACTCGCCGCGCATATCCAAGTCCAAAAGACAAAGAAAGAAGGCGCGCCACGGCGAATGCACATCTGGGTCACGCGCGTGCTCGCGCTCGCGATGCCAATCGCCGGCTACGTCGCGCCAAAGAGGTATATGGTGTTCGTATATAATAGCGTGCAAAGCGGGAATTCCCCCCTCTTGGAATGTGTTTTCGTGAGTTAGCTTCTGGAATTTCCAAAATATGCACTTTGTTTACCTGTCTACCCAGGAGATCCTTCAACTTTTCATTAAGCTAGAATTTAATTAATTTTTCAATATTATAATTATACTTTTGAAAATTGCAAGCGAAGACTAATATTTAGTAATAGAATTCTAATGTAGTTATAGGTTTTTCAGCTTATTTGAGCTGTAAACGCTTGTGTGTGTGCTGAAAAAGTACGTGTAGTCGATCATGTATATATACACGTACGCATCGCAAAAATGAGCAGTTAATTTGCATATAGAGTGCTTTTATAAATTATGCGGGATGCATGAACTTTATGTACAATGTACACGCGATTCGCGCTGAGAAATAAAATAATACCTCAAACTATATATACCCGCGTATACACGCTTTTTACCGGATACTTGACGACATAATGCTCGCGAATTTTAATACGATGAGATATATATATATATATACACACACGCGTTTATACTCGTATTATTTTATAACAGACGCAGTTTCCTCTGAAATTACTCGTATACCAAAAAATTCTAACAACAGCAACGCTATAATACATGCTCCATCATCCTTCCTTCACCGCAAATTATAAGCAGCGAAGAAAAAGAGTTGATAGCTTATATTGCACACACATATATGCGCGCGCTTGCGACTGTAAAATGGGTTAACACGCGACGACATTCTCACGGTTTTGTATATATATGTAGTATAATACGTGCGCGATATATGCGAGCGCGCACAGGTGTCTCAATTTCCAAGTGCGCACGATAATCCGGCGCTGAACCGGGAGCCGGATTATTCTTCTACGTATATTATAGATATAGATATAGCTTCGGATGGGGATACCGGAGAACAGAGATCTTATTCCTGCAGCGCTAAGTCCTGGGCATCCGCTTCCTTATATTGCAATTTTTCTTTTTTGCAAAAAATCTGATTGAAATTATCACTTTTTGTAGACGTTTTTATGGGTAATGCGCGAATGGTATATATTATAGTTAACTTAATTGATCCTCATCAAGCGATTAAGTGCAGTTGATGAGATATACTCTTCTCTGCTATTAAATCGTTTTTCACGATGAGTTTTGCAATTATATTACACAGGATTTTCGTCATGTTGCACGAAACTTGCCATCAACAAATAGCTATTTCGTGAAAGAAAAGTGTACAAAGTTTCCTCGAGCGAAAAAGCATTCATCAAAAAGCAAAATTAAAAAAAGAAAGTATTCAATCGAGATATGAAATTAAATATTTCTCCCGTAGCTGTGAAAAAACAAGAGACTTTATATCCAGCCAATTTCACAGAGGAAAAGGTATTCTGTTTCCACCCCCCATTGAAACCACATAAATTGACTCTCGACTACTGGGCAAAAACAAAGAGTACAATTCCGCAGCGCTCTCTAAAAATCGATAACCCGCTAGGAGTAATTGAAAAAAAAGGAGCAGCGCACTCTTACTCTCCTCTGAATATCGAACGACTGAGCAAAAAAAAAGCGCAGCCACAACGATAAAGAAAACACATCCAGTTTCCATCTAACGCGTGCGCGCTTATATATGCCTTTACTGCAGCTATATCGCTTTAAGAAATTACCTGCGCTCTCTAATTTCCTGAATGACGCCGGTACTTGGATGATGTTGACTATGTTTGCTGTTCTTTGCATATACTATATACTTGATTCTTTTCTTTGCTGCTTTATGGATCGTTGAGGTGATTTGGTGAATTCATTTCTAACGCTTAATTAATGATAATTGATTGTTTATTTTAGATCGGTTTGGATAGTTGGTTTATATTTATGTTTTGCCCTGGTAGAAAATTCCACCAGATTCTGGCCAAACTTTTTAGAAATTTTGTTCAGAGTACTTCCGGAATGTTTAGATAAACGCCATGTTAACATTCGTTGGCCAGGAATTCTGGAGAGAATTTGGTTAATTTTCTATCAAGGTGTAGGTAGAAACAATCTGAAGCTACAATTTTCGGTTTTTGGAATAGAAACTAATTTAAATAAATCTTTATTGATATTAGTAATATTTCATGGATTCTGCATGCTAATACTCGAACATTCATGCTTAATTTGCATCGCCAATTGTACCATGAATAACTTAAATTTTCTTTCAAACAACGATTTCAATTCAGCGCTGAGATTTTCTCCTCCGTTGATTACGTAAAAATAAATTCCAAGCGCAGTTTGAAATAAGTGTTCGTGACAATGAAATCGGCGTCATTGTCGTTAGGAAGTCAAACGCAATCACGCGCATTAGGGTCACTCGTCCAACCCTCCCGCATACCCAATTTGCCGTTCATTGCGTGATGCTCTCCAGAGTATATATAGAGTATATAGTAAACGGTCGAATTGTTTTTATCGCTCGCTTCGTATACAAACGATCGATGCATTCGAAATTCGAGAAGATAATAATACCCACGGGATTTATAGCCGATAAAATAATTAAATTTATGAATGGTCCACTTGACAGATTTTGTATATAGGTATATGTCTGTTATAATTAAAACGTTTACGTCACACACACGATATAATATAATTATTTCTGTGATGCCTTCATTATACCTAATTTCATCAAAATCATACCTCATCGCAGTCCCCGTAAAAATGGAACAATAAAATCGAGCAATAAAAAAATCGTCCAATAAGAGTAACGCGCACTTCCATCACCATAAATCAATCATCAAAAATCCAGCGTCGTCTCCTCCCACACACACACACACTATACATAATAACCTCCTTCTTCATCTCCACTCCTTATTAGAATCGACCTCATAAACTATATATACCTAACCCCACATAAGAAATTCCGTCGATACATTATAAACCACAAAGGAGGAGAGAGATAGAGGCGCAGAAAGTGACACGCGTCATCCCATGTCGTCATCGCGCCGAAGCAATATAAGGGCAAGTCGCATCTGCAGCTCGAAAACCACACGCTTTTGCGGCTGATCTAATCGCCGCGCACTGGTTCTAAAGTGAAGCTCAACACTGATCGTAAATCATCCAGACCCAAGTGAATTTCGGAGGATCAGCTGCGAATGCGCTTGTGGTTTTACAGCCTGACTGTGTAGGTGGACGTGGATCAAGGTCGGGAAATTTATTCTGTATTATATATATAATATGTCGAGTCACTTTTATTATTTTTTGATATTTATTATAATGAAAGTATATATTCATAAAGCAACAAGTGCGTTGTTGGGCACGTCTTTATTACATGTATTTCTAGCTTCTATATTACTATATAAAGTCTCTCGAAAACAAACTCAATTCTTCGAACTTGAATCTACTCTCCAGCTTTCGCTTTTGCAACCACAAACGATCTCGAAATTGCATTTGGCTATACCCCCGCACAGGCGTGACTTGGACTCCCCTCGATCCTTTGAAATTCTACCACACGACGATAGATAAGACGACGTCGTCTTCTTCTTCGTGTATACCAGTAACGTCGTCGTCGTCGTCTGTGATGATGAGCTTCATTAGAATGGCTCCACGCGACAGCAGCAGCCTCGTGAAAGGGAACACGCGCAATTCGAACGAAGTCGAGCGTGAGGCTCTTCCCTTCCTCGGCTTCATTAATATTCTCAGAGAGACACGTCTCTACGTTGGTGAGATGCTGCTGTTACTTTTTTTTTGGGGGGGGGTGGGTTAATTGGTTTAACCCAAATTTTTCTATGGAATGTTGTCTTAATATACTGGATATGAGCTTTACGACACCGATGTAACCGTTAATTTAGTTATACGAGCGTTGCTATACATATCATGTATGTATAATAACTTGCAAGCTTGTGAGCGCACTCAGCAAGTTTAACTTCTTAAACGGTTTCGCTGAACTGTATAATCACCTTTGGGTAGATAGACCTCGAAGGTGTAACTACTCCTTTATTGCTGCAAGCTTAGGCTCTTATCGCCTGCATATATATTATATATTCCTTTTATTTTTCGAATACGATTTTGGTTTTGTCATCGTCAAAGGCTGCTGTAAAAGCTGATGAGAAAAATCCTTGGAACACAAAATTGCATATATATAATATGATGTAACCATCTCTAAAAGCATCTCTCGTTACGTTTTAAAGCCGCTACACGCATGTAACTTGATGATAAATTTTATGTTTTCAGCTGCTACGACGACGGAAAGGGGCTACTTCGGGCCTTGGAGACAGTGCAAATATCTACTTTACGGCCGGGAACGATGCGGTCAAGGCGTAACGAGGCTCAAACCCATGTGTAAGTTTGAGATATAGTTAATTATAATTTTATAGTATTGTAATTAATGATGACGGTGTGTATATTTGAACTCTCGCGATTTCTCGTGTACAAATAGCTGCAACAAGGGTCTACAGCGACAGTAATCTCGGCGCATATTTACCGTGTCAATATACATGAGTTGAGAGATAAATGAAGGCGAAGGTGCTACTTGTTCTGTTTTATCTCAGATTTAAAGGGGGACGATACTTACACTCGAGGACATTATCTTCCGGAAAAGATAAATATATTTGCTAATCAAATATTTGAGTGTGTAGGGCTTGTATATTGAAATTTGTAGTTTAGGGAAATACAAGATTTTGAAGATAGAAACATGTGTATCACTGTTTAACATTTCTGCTTGACGATTCGACGAAATGAGCAAAAGTTCAAGATGAAATGTCTTGAGAATTAAATTCATTGTAACTAAATATTCATTTTGTTGTTTAAAAAAGTGAAAATTCAATAAAATGTTAAACTGAATTTTCAAAAGATTTCTAGCACTAGGTACGTTAATATTATATCTTCCCGCATATAAGGTATATATTCGAAAACATTATCTCTCAGAAAGCCGATACGATATATCCAAGCAGTACTTTTAACACCTTACGATTCGCCATTCGCACCTTTCATCCTCCCAGCGACTTCCTTCTGCAAACGCGTGTAATAAACACAACTCGCACATCTGCATCGTAAAACCCCAGGAACGTTTCTTCCGGACTACACTTTTTTTTTTATTATTATTATTATCATTCGCATATGCAGCTCGTGAAACGCCGTATAATCAATGGAACACCAGCGCGTATAAAACGTGAAATACGTTCCAGCCGTGTAAAATCATATCTATAATATTATACGCGAGAAGTTGTCGTATAGATGTTATAAACCGTCGCGTGTGAAGATTTTTTTTCCGATGTAACGATGCGGGTTGAATTGATTATAGATACTATTTACGAGTAGAAATTTATGATAATTATATCATGAAGTTATATATGTACAGAATTTCTGTTCGCGATGCTGCTACGATTTACCTAATTAACGACAGCAATATTGAGCATCACGAACAGTATAATCGAGCTGTAATGAAGGGATTAACGGAATTGAATAATTAAATAATTAACGAACGGCGTGCGATCGAGGAAAAATTACACAGTCGAGGAGAAGCATCAAACTCTCTCGAAGTGTATAATTTATACACTTCAATCATAGAGACACGATGGATTGAAATTTCGTAGAGCTTCGTAGCAATTTGCTTTTTATACACGAAGCTCATTACGTCACGGTTAATTCCACACCTGCACCGCGTAGAACTATAAACTTTAAACTAAAACTTTTCTGTAGCCCTTTGTCCTTGAGAAACACGTTGTCTCTAAAAACACACGAAGTGCATCCTTTGACACATCGTGTAATATATACAAAGTCCCGCAGGCGTTATTGATTTAAGTAACTATCGATTTCAGGGACAGTTTGGGTGGCTGGTTTGGCTGCAGCAGGTGCGTCGGTCCTATTGGCGATCGTCGTTGCTTTGGCGGTTCTTCAGTTGGCTATGGCGTCGTCGGCGAAACGTGTTGTTATCTCATACAGTACGGCGGTCATCGGAAAGGTCGCCTTGGCTACTCTTGCAAGTAAGTGTTTTTTTTTCTTTTTTCATTCTGTAGAGTTGAGTGTGTGCACAGTGCAATTACTCTGTTTTCGTGCGGGCGTGAATAATTATCAGGAAAAGCATTGTTAACTATAGTTGAAGTTGGAATGAGTTGTTTGGAATTTTAAAGCCAACTTTAAGCCCGTTTACGGAGACGCTTGGTCGAGCTTGTTTTCGATGTTAGGGGCTTTTTTTTCAAGTGTGAACTACAGTAATTTACCTGATTTAACTTCTGGAAGCGCGTTGGGGGTCCCTGTGTTTTCTTATCTTATCGAACTTGTGTCTTGTGTAGGTGTACGAGGTATACATTTTATATTGTAATTCATGTTGCTGATACATATCTGGAGAAAAATCCTGATTACATGGTTTTTAGAAAATCTTGCGGGTGATAGTTTAATAAGTCAGATTAAAGATAAGCCATACAAATTTCTACATTTTGGTATCAAAGTAAATTTTTCATTATGTAATATAGAACGTAAATTATTGAATAAAGATATTTGTTTGTACTTATCAAGTTAACTCTAATCCTGAAAATAAATTCTTTAGAAAACATTTTTTTTACATGACATGCCTTCACTAGGACTGGCCAGTATGCACCTTTTCGTATATAAAAAAGCAATCTCCCCGAACAAATAAACTCAACAATCGTATTCTGAATACACATCAGCAGTAAAAACCATCTTTTACTCCATAAAAACGAGTACATATACACGCAAAGCTGCATAAACTACATAAAGCTGCAGGATAAAAATCCGCGAAAGCTCGAGAAAAGAAGAAATCTTTTCCATATACGAAATCAAGCAGCAGCGAATGTAACCGAGCATAAAACAGCCAACTAATAAACCGCTCGTATTATGCGTTTCCACGTCCTGTTACGCGCTTTCGCATTTGTTGACAGTATCCTCCCACCAGTGCATTATCTGCACAGAGAACTTACACAGCTGAATTTCATTGACCTTCGTTGTTGTCAGAAGCTATGTACTTGGTTTTAAAAATAACGTCAAAAAATTTTCTCTCCTCTGTCACTGTATTAATTATCGAAGCTACTATTGGACTGTATAGATATATATTATAACTCTCTTCCTCGTTGCGAAGCTTAAATTCCCCTCGGGGGAGCACTTTGCGCGTATAAGCACAAAAGAATTCCATACAGGAATCCCCGGCGACGGCAGTAGCTCCATTAACTTTAAGCACCTGCAGCAAGACAGAGAGGAGTAGCTGCGCTATAGCTCTGCATTATGTATATATGTACGCGAGAGAGAATCAACATAACAATGCGGCACCGGCACTCGCGGAATATAATAAGTCGCGAGACGTGCTGGACTGAGGTGGTATACTGTCCAGGTAGTGGGTCATATATATAGCTGGTGTTTTAAGTCTGGAGTTTTTGTTTCTTCTTGTCTAATAGATATATAGATTTTCCTTTTTCAGTCATGAGTTTCCTTGCTAGAAGATTAAATGCCAAGTGATTCATGTTTTCATAGTGAAAGAATTTTCTTACTCTTCTTATATTACATCAAATTTGTATTCATTTATAACAACAATCAATTGGCCAACGAATCATTAACGTTTTTACCAGTTCATTTTTCCAAACTTGTCACAGATTTCAAAATGTCTCCCAACATTCCCAGACAAAGTCGAAATATACCAAGCCACTATAATACAAAAGCTTTTGTCCGGCGTCATTGACGTCGAAGCACAAAGCACACCGTCACACACTCCTCGTTTTCTCGAAGATTGTCTCGACTGCACTTTCGCACTTGAAGAAAACGCCATCGTGACAGTCTCGGTGCAGCTCACGTACTTATATTATACACTTGCCGGATATGCTAGAGTTACCGTTCGAATCAGATGTCCGCAATCTGGATCCAGTTGCGGTAAACCGGCACCATATTATAACCAACGAATATATAGCTCCGAACACTTGGGAATGATATCTATATACTATATACCGACGAGATGTTGGATACTTGCACTTTTATATTTAAATTTTTTTCTTATATTAGTTTATATATAATAGCAGAGTCTTCGAATTTTTTAAGTTTATCCTATTTATAGCTATAAAAAGAATGCAAATCTGTTGTCCGTCTCGCGAGATGGAAATTTTAATATTCGAATAGAGATGTATTTATTGACGACGTGCTTGGAATATTGCAGAAGCTTATGTGAAACGCGATGAAAAACGCATGATACTATACTGTGTTCGATATAACTTTCACAATGGAAATTCTTATACAGTATATAAAGCCGTGTATAATATTGAAGAATACGTATATATACTTATGAATACTGCATGCGCGATATTCTTTATCAGCCATTACTCCGATACGATCCATCCCCTTTGATGCTTTCTAAAACTAAAATGAAATATCTTTCCAACGAACTTTAACATTAATGCAAAGCGAACAAATGAGAGTAATCTATAAAATACTACAAGATCGAATTTCACGAGTATGTACCACATATATACACAACCTTGAATGGCCTTGGTAGCATTGAATTGATAAAACGTATTATATGCAGATAAATATGCACTGTACACACAAGATAAAGTCATACACGAGCAAAGTTTGTTAATGAATAATGTTTTGTTTGTTTTTTTTTTGTTGTGCAGCCTGTTTGGCCGTGGTAGCGGCATGTCTCTTTGCAACGCAAACAGACGACCGAGATAATAGTTTCATCGTTACGAGAGGCGAGGGCTTCTACATGCAAGTAAGTTGGACTCTAATAATATATGTATAATATACAACTATACTGCGCATCGTTATCTTTAAATTTATCGAGGATGAAGCAATAATTTCTGTCGTCTTTGCCTTTTCTATCGTAAATGAATTTAATGTGCCGATGGTTACTATAACGTGACTTTTAACGATTTGACGTAAAAAAAAAATAATAATTTAGAATCTCTTGTTACATGCGAATGGGGACTTTTTATTTGCTGTATTGTGTGCATGTTTACAGAAATATTGTAACAAGTGCGAAGAGTAAGCTCGAATACTTCTTTTCACTTATCGGTATATACTCAAACTTATACGGAATAGAAGCAAATCAGCATATGTTATGTAAATTATGGCACTTTGTTTGACCAAAAATTATGAGTAGTATAGTAGAGAGTGAGTTTGGTAAAAGCCAGGCAATTCTATACAGCTACTTATTTCACTGGCACGTGGCTCCAATTGCTGAACGTCTGTATTTACTTTGAATAGCTTGTTGTGTCTACTGATGACTCTTTCAAGCATCTTTTTTTCCAATTCAATGTATTCAATACGTGTATTCTTCTTCCGTATACGTAATTTTTTGATAATCGATTGTCGCATAATATTATAACTATAAAATTAAAATAGGAACTTACATCGATCGATATTCTGTATTTTAAAATTGCATCTTTAGAATGTGTACAGTCTAAATACTCACTTCCTACGCCAAATTACCACACGAAAACAAAACTTTCGCCTTAAAAGAAAAATTACCGCCTCTGCCTACTCTTCTCAATCCCATCAAACCAAAGCTCAAACTCGGTACACAATCTAGAGCATCACATCGGCATTACTCGAGCTTACGCTAAGACTCTCTCTCTCTCCTACGCAGGCAGAATTAGAGTCGAGTCTCTAACGAGCGGACAATGGCCCATTTTCCAATTCCGCACCGTTGACGATTTCTATTTACGCGCTGGGTTTATAAATATGTGCACGTCTCGCGCGCGAATATTCAAGGTGGCGCGGAAATATTGGCGCGACATTTTCAGACAAGTTTCTTGTATACTGCGAGCTTTTCAAGAGGAAGTCAAATTCAAGGTCGGAGCTTTTTTCATTATATAGCGTGTAAATAGTGTACGACTGAAATGTAGTGTCTTGTATATCGATTGCGAGTAAAGAAAATGCACATTTGGAATATTTATATGTAGAGGAGTATATATAGAAGAGAAAGTTGTAAATAGATAGGTATTATTGATGATGCCAAATAATGCATTAGGAGACTCGCTATGAATAATTTTGAGGAAATTTTACAATCGATACGAGCTTTTAAACAAATTCGAGCAAATAGTAGTAGTAGTAGTAGTAGCAGCTTTACAACGAAAAATTGAACTATATACTCTATAGCAGTGAACTTGAGGGAAAACAACTCTTCCATGACACTGAAACATTCATTGCAAAGATCGAAGATTGCGCTCGCGTCCTTTCGTGCGGATAAAATGAAATAACACCGATACCTGTACGCGACTGTAGTACACAGAATTATATAGTTACATCGACGTTATTATGACGAAGGCTAAAATTAAAAACAACGAGGCTCTCTTTACAAAATAGTTTTTTTTACCCTTGCCGAGGCTGTAAAGCTCCGTCAATATTATACGTAAATAAACTCAAAAGACGTTTATTTATAACGTTTACTTTTTTTCATTAAATTCAAGCTCGCGCAGAAACACACACACACACAGAGGAACATCCTAAATCCGGACTACGCCCAAAACGATAAAACCCAATGAACCATCTGAAATCACAAAAAAAAAAGAAGCTTCCTATATAAAATTCACACAGAAAAGGCCGCGATCGATTGCGCAATAAGAGAGCGGTGCACCGGAAGCGCGTCGCAAAAACGTGCAGCGGCCTAATCTCGGATGGAGGTCGTGGATTTTCGCTCGCACAGGTGTATGTATACATACTATACCCAGAGAGTCGAGTCGCAGGTGTGCGCTGTTAGCTACTGCACGCGAGAGAGCTTGCACACACGCACTTTTAAAACAATGAGTGCACGCGCGCTGCCGGCAGTACGACTCTGCGAGCGGTCGAGTCAGCTTCGCTTTACTACTCTGTATATAATAGTGTGTGATAATCTCTGTGCTCGCGAGTATATATTAATCGATTATATATATATATATGTACTGTAGGGAATATCATTGAATATTGTATATATCCGATCGACTATACTACTGCGACGTTGTCTCTGCGATACGACGAGCAAAAAGCTGTGGACTAGTTTTTTTTTTTAATTGACTTCTGATATATAGACAGTGTAGAGGAAGAATCGGTGATTATGATCGGCAGTGAATCGCGACTGGCGTAAAACTGGTTTTTATACTATAAGCGCAGTAGTAGTGGTATAATTGGTAATTATGAGCACGACTTGGAAAAAGAGGAGCGCGCTGCTGCGAGCGAAGGACGAGATCGAGCTTGATCGGGACAGGAAGCTACGAAGACCGAGCAAGGTATATTTTTTTTTAAGTTTCGAAGTGAAAAAACGGTGTGTTTTGAGGGTAGAAATAAATAATTTTTGTTTACATGTAAAACTGTAGTAAAATAACTTTGTCGACGTAGTTTTGCGAAACTACAGCTCGGAATAGTCTCTATTACTGTTTTCTCTAGACTCTTACGAAATTGTATTTTTACTTGTAGCTCTTATTCTTGTAAATAACAATAATATTTTCAAAACTTTGATACACCGTTGAATTGAGCCAAAATTCTATTATTGTCTTCTCAAAAAGAGTATATGACAATTTTCAAAGTCGTGTACACCTACACTTATATATCAACTGTATACCAAAACATTCATCATCGCGCAAAAAAAAGAAAAAAAAATTCTTTCCATGACGTCGGCTCGTCGATCGCACACACATGAAGCATCGTACCAGCCACTACTCTTTGTTTGCTCCAATTACACCCCCATCGTTTCCAGTTTTCCTTGGTCGTCATGGCCGTCCTTCTCTCTTTCTCTCCTGTATAGAACGAGCGGATTAAAGGCGTAGGTTAAGACACGCTCGGGCAAATTAATCTTCGCGCTTGGTTCTCTGTGCTGATGGAAAAAAAGAGAGGAGAGACTAGAAAAGGGCAGATAAAAGGCAGTGCGGGAAAATTAGAATTTATGCATTCATTTAGGGAAGAAGAAAAAATCAAAGGAGAGAGCTTCTCCGAGAAGTATAACCGATTTAACTTTTCGTATATAACAAACTTATCTCTTTCGTTAATACACGTATACAAAAGCTCCTTTGTCAAAAGACGCGCGCGGCGTTTAGTCATTCATAATCTGCGTTGAGTATATAACGCATAGTATATGATTTCTTCTGTTTTCGCGATAACGATCGAGCTTGAAAGTTCTATTGTTTGCGCTAATTAAGCTCTCTTTTTTCTTCTTATCTCCGTGCGCTCTCGGCCTTTTCTCGCCAGACCTGATATTATATATATACAAGTTTTTTACTCGAGCAACGAAGCTGTACGGGAAACTTGGTGTGGGTGGACGCTATATTCTAACGCTGCTGGGCGAGGAAATATGAGTCATTGATAGCGGCAAATATGAGTGGAGTGCAAATTTTGCCTGGCTTCTGTATATACTTGCTTGCCTTCTCGTTGAAAATTTATATCTGCGGTGTTGATTTTAATGGGTTTTATGGAAAATGTGCACACTGAGGTTATATTAAAGTTTCTGATTATTTTGATTGGCTTATTTCGTGAGGGTAAAATAACGTTATGGATGACATTGATTGACGCTAACGAATATATAATATAGGCGAAGAATTGGAGGATGAAGCGTGTATTATATGTAAAAATTATTAAACTATTTCCATTATCAGAAAATTACACGATGAACCGGTTTTAAAGAGGTTTCCACGTTGTCCCATACTGAGAAATAAGCAAAATTTCATTACAATTGTTTGCACATGAATACCGCCCATACATCAACTTCAAACTTTGTACCCCCTTTAAATCATGAATAACGAATTCAAGAACGAAATAACTCACGTCTGATTTGAGAAAATAAAGGTTAACAAAAATGCTTCTTCCAACTTTCAGATAGCGTCGATAGTATTGAACTTCGGTGTACTCGTCTCAGCGGTGTACGAGGGTATCTACGCTCGTCGTGGCGGTGACCCAACCAAGTCGAGATACATGTCCGGCGACGCCCGGGGCACGACCATCAACAACCCAGGCTATCGGGAACCTCGGCACCCGACTAACGGTAAGACTTTTTTTTTCTAAAGCTCTTCCCATTACACGTGGCGCTCACTACACAGCTTATTGGCTGTTTATTTGATGGCCAAGTGCGCCGCCGCCTCTGATGTGCTCGAGGTCAGTTTGATGCCGGTAAATAGAGGAGAGAGAGATTTGTTTTTTTTTTTTTAAAGTGATTAACCAACGAGTCTCGATCTGAAATTTCATTTCAAAGCCATCGAGTAATTAACATGCTCCAGTAATCATTGAGCCGCGCATCCATATAATGAAAACACGTGACTACCGGCTAATAAGGTGCAGCTGCAGCGTTGTGCGTATGCGATGCCCATTCGCTTGCGTACAAGCGTGTCAATGACGACGCGCTGGCAAAAAAATTATTTATCGTCGTCTGTCTTTACGTCCTGACTAATACGTACTGAAAAATTAGACTCTCTTTTTTTCTTGCAAATATGGAAAATCTATGCGCGGATAGTTTGAAATTCAAAACTAATCCAATTAAACATTAGTACGTGTAAGTAGATAGTGTGTTATGCATATAGATACGTGTAAGTAAACCGACCACGATCAGCCCCGAAATTTAACGACATTAAGTTCTCGCTGTATATATATATGTAGCTATACACGTGGAGCTCGACAATGTAGCCGTTAATTTGGGGGCCGTATACGCGGCAAACAGCTTCAAGGCTCTCTCTCTCTCTCTCTTGCGAGCGACGCAATGCAATAGAGCAAAGTGTAGGCGAGAACATAGCAGCAGCTGAAGCAGTTTCTCGCGAGCAAATTGCGTATACGTCGCTCTTGATTTACCCGGCGACCTGCCGGCACTTAGCCGAACTGTCGCCTGCACTGCTGCCTTGTGTCTTTATTTTATACGGTTTTGATGTTTCTTTGTCATTTGCTTTTTTTTTGCTGTTGTCGAGGGAGTAAAGAGGAAATTTAGTGTAGAAAGTGATAATTATACACTGTGTAAATACTTTACAAGCTATATAGTTATATGTTACCTAACAAAAGAACAATCATGATTTTATGCAGCTTCCTTTAAACGAGCAAAAAAAAAACCATCAACTCTCGAGACTAACAGTAAAAAGTTATTTTCCAATCCAATCATATATATCGTGCACACAAATAAATCCACAGCCACAAGCATTAACGATCGCTCATCTGCGATCACTTTTGACATTACCGCTTCACCGACAGCCGCACACGTCCATCTGCAAAGAGAAAAGAAAAAATCAGCACAATCCTCTGTCTAATAACACATCCCAGCAGCATACGTTTGTTTTCCCGTCCGGCACGTGCAACGTTACGAGCTTCTAGCGAGCAATAACAGAGACACGTATACCTATACCGGCGCGCCGCGCGCGATTGAACGGCTGATTATTATTTGCCGCCGCGACCTCATCACGGCTATGGCACATCTGTTCTCTGTAGCTTCGACGCATCATCTCTTAGCAAGGCTGTTAAAATGTATATATATATGCGAATATAGCTCGCGATATCTCACGCGCGAGATCCTCGTAAATCCGTGCACTGCGTACTTGTGTGTATATGGGTGGGCGTGTCAAGGAAGGTGTGTGTATATATAGGTATGATGTGATTTGATTTAAGTTGTTTGAAATATTTGTGAGGAATGAGATTGGGAAATAGGGAAGTGGACGAGAAAAGAAGGTTTCTGTGTCTGACTTGACTGCGATATTATCTACTTACACCTATTTTTGTAAAGTAATTAAATTCTTTTTATATTTTTGGATTGGCTAAGAACTGTTGGTATAATATACGTTAGAAAAATACGGAGTTAGTTCGTCATTGTTTTCTAAGAAAATTAAAAGTTCAGTTATTATTGTTTAACTAATATAAATATGTACTTTTTTGAAAAATAAAGTGATATATCCGAAATTTCAGTAATGATAATATATTCTCGGATGAATAGCAATAAAATTACATTTACCAAAAATATTTTAATAATACTATAGTACTAAAAATCATTAATACTATAGGTATATAATACTATAATACTAAAAATCATGAATACTATAGGTCACTCGGCGTTAAACGTCAAATTCACACATCAGTCCGTAACAACATTACACCCGACATATATAACTGACCAGATAATCTCATTCTGTTGACAGGTGGCAGTATCTCGATGACAGACGCCAGCGGCAAGCCTTACGCCAGCGGTACCTCAGGAAACGGTTCGATGGCGAGCGTCGCTACGTCAGGCAGTGCCGTCAGTACAGCATCACCACTTCGAAGTTCCCTCAAGAAACCCAAACCTCTTGGTATTCAAAACCCCGGCTTTTCAACCCACAGTCCAACCCTTCAACGTAACGGCTCCCAGAAGAAAGTCCGTATACAGACTCACTCAACGGAAGTCTGACTATTCAGTAACGATCGAGTTGAAACTCGATCGTGATCGTATGATTTTTCATGATTACATTATATCGTATGTCTAGTGTGTGTCTTTATTATATGATATATGCGCGTCTATACCGTCCAGAAATCGTACTTTAAGAAAAAGATTGGAAACTCGGAGACGTCCGCTTGAATGCAATCTCAAGAAGGAGAGACTCTGTCGATATCGACAATCTTTATCTATATACCTATAAGAGAAGATTTGAATTCGAAAGGATGAATGGCGACAGGGGGTTTGATTGGTTCCAAGTGCGCCGTTGGCTTACTTATACAATCTCTTTCTCTGAGATTGACTTATAAGCGATCGTTCACATTCGAACGTTTTCAAACTCACTTTTCTACGTGACCGTTGGTTATATTTTAGTTTAGCCGACGGTGTACTTTGCTGGTGATTCAGTGCCTGAATTCGTATATATTAACCTGAGAGCAATCGACGACGATGAGATTTGGATGTATTTTTTACGCTGGAAACAAGTGCATTCGATTGTTTTTGTGATAGTGTCTAGACGTTGCTTGATATATATTTCGAAGAAATTATTTTTCTCTTTTTGCGTTGTTATAACTGTATGTATAATGGAAAATGCTATCGTGCAATTGTCGCCGCTATAATATTTAACTACGAGAGTTCAATCAAATTTCACCGATGTATTATCAGACTGTTCCGATAATTTCAAGCGTATATACATGTTGTTGTAATACGATTGTTGTATACGAAGCACAAATAATAGCGAAATACTACATGTAGTATATCTCGTCTTTTTTACAATTAAAAATCAATACCCCCCGATAAATGTGTTATAGACTCGACGGAAAAATTTTCTATACAATTACAAGCGCACAGAAACCATAACATAGTTCTATGTTCTACAAATTTTCGACTTTTCATATACTGTAACTTAAGGCTATAGCCGTCCGCACGTCTCGTAACAATGGAAGAGAAAATATTTGCTCGTTGAATTTCAGTTTCACGAGATCTGTCGATATACGAAACGTCGGCGAAAATAATGCGTCTATAAAGATGAAGCGAGTGAGAATTTATTAATGATATGATATATATAAATACATATATACTTACAGCACACACATGCGAACGAAACGCATCCGTCCAGCCCTTCATAGGCAGCTTTTTATTCTTTCGAAGCCGCGAATTGTCGCCGGCTGTCACAGAGATATATATTACATATGTATATGTAGAAAAAATATTATTATTATTATTATTATTATTGTATTATTGATATTGTATTCTATTCCATAGAGATATTATCGAATATTTTTTGAAGAAGTCATTTTTAATTAATATCACGCACATGCTTAAGCGGCATTTAGGTACAAACTTAATTATACTTTGAGCTAATCGAGCTACTTTGCTCTTTCGATTATCGGCCCTTATACAATGACCCGTCCAAATAGATATTTTTAGTTTTTATTATTTTACGATTATTATTAATATTATTATTATTATCGTCTTATTAATTTTATATTGTTTGATTATAATTTATACACGCATCATATGGTTGAATTAAATCAACAGCGAAATTAAAATGACGAAGCAGAGAGGAAAATTTTAAAGACAATGAGAGCCGGCCTCAAAAAAATTAATTTCTAAGTTATATCTTTGTTACATTATGAAGAATACCTTTTAAGTTTATCGCTTATTAAATGATATTATTATTATTATTATACGCTAAAAAATTCCATTTTTAATAGAAATTAGGAGCACTGTATCCGATGTTGTTTTATCAATTATCATACTGTACTGGAACAACAGAGTCTTGAGTCTGTTGCTCTTCAAAAGACTTGGCTTAATATAGAACTTAGATTGGATTCTGCGTAAATTTGCTTCCTTTACAATTACTTTTTTAATCATGGTATTGTTTTAAAGCATAGCGTATCGATATCAGAAGAACACGAAGAGAAATGTACATTTTTTTTAACAATGCCTTGCAAATGTCAAAGTGCGTGAGTGTGAGATTATCGAGTGACCTTATAAATCCTGTACATATACACAATTTCAAATGCGAATTGATTAGTTTGCGATATATATATTGTAAGTGAAAATTGTTTTCTAAAATGTTGTATAATGACTTTTGCATGACGTTAGAGTCAAACTCGTCTGCAAAAGGTGCAATAAATGTCTGAAAAGATGAACTACGCTTTCGTACTTGTTTTCGTTGACCTTCGTCCACTTTTGTATTCAGGCGTAATCATCGTAACATCAAGTTTTTCCTTTTATTTTTAAAGCTCCGAATTTTCAAACAGTCCGTAAAACTCGGCTTCACTTTTATTTGTATTTCCGCGACCTTTGAATTTCGCATAAATTCATTTGAAAACCGCAGTCCGGTATTTCGTGTGAACAAGTAGAAAATCAACAAACAGCCAAGATTGCAACCGACGGCAAACAGCGCCAGTGACGAATACCAAGGCTCAACTCGTATACAGTTGTCAAATAGACTGCAATATAGTTTTGTCTATTTGTAAGAGTATAAACTATTTGAAAGAAGAAGATTAAAAGAAGATTAACTATTTTAAAGAAACTATTTGAAAAAAGTATAAAATACATACATAAACTACGACTTTTTGAAAAATATTTAATATTTATAGCCATGCACCTGCAATATGAAAAATTATTTGATAATACACGTTACTAAAGCTATAATTATTCAGTAAGCGACAAATTTGCCATTTATACAAAAAATACAATCGTTACGAAGGAGGAGACTGGAGCCGACGCGTCGCAAGTACACTTTGCAACCACGACGCCGACTTTTTCGGAGTCCGCGTCAAGTTTGCGTCATTGAAATCAACGTTCACCAAACCAAATTGGACCCTAAAACGATTAAAGAAAAATAAATACTTGTTCAGGTATGCCCATGTAATACTCGTAAAAATAATTCAGCTTACGTGTATCCAATGTCCCACTCGAAACTATCCAGAAAGCTCCAAACAGTGTAAACTTTCACATTACACTTGTCATTCTTTATTGCAATCAACATTTCTTTCATGTACGAATACAGATAGTTGATTCTAAAGTTATCGTCGGTAGGATTAGCATCCGTCACTCCGTTTTCCGTTATATACACCGGAGGATTTCTGTATTTGCTTTTTATCATTCTTAGCATATCGGCCATTCCTTTTGGGTTGGACTGTAAGTAAATGAAAAATCGTATTTATAATACCAATTTTTGAAAAATCGGCATAATTTCTAAATTTCTCATTATATACTCTAAACGAAGAGATCTGCGACGATGGCCATGAAGAGTCATACGAGTACGATAATCCTTCGTCATTAGGCCAACTTAATTCAGAAGATCTGGGCAACGGCGTCACGACATACGAACTATAGTGATTCAATCCGAAAAAGTCCGCAGAGCCTCTTCAATATAAAAAAAAACCATTGGTCTATTATTGACAGAAATTAATATTTTTTACTTATATTAATAATTTACCTAATGAACTTAATCCAGTAATTAGATAACTTAGGCAATCTAGAGCTATAGTATCCCTGTAATTTGCTTCTCTGAGCTATCATCTGCTTCATGATAACCGGATAATCGCCAGTTTTGGAAAAAATCGGATTAGCCTGCCAACCACAATTAAATTCAAAAGCAATATCGGCAGAACTGTTGTCGTTACTATTGTTGCTGTACGGAGTAGTGCATGAGAAGACGATACCGATTTCTCCTTGTTGTTGATCGCGAAACTCATCGTTATAAATATGATAGGCTAAAGCGTGACCTTTGAGCATATTTTGGACGCAGAGGTATTGGCCGCCGATTTCCGTCAGGTTGACACCTGCGAATATTATCAATTTAATGGAGAGAAACTTGACTGATTTTAAGAATTTTCATTATTACATTGAAAGCTAACCTGGAGCATAGGTATCATTATATCCATACTTGCAGAAAATATTAGGTTCATTGATGGTCGCGAAAATTTTCACTCGATTTCCGAATTCGTTGAAGACGAATCTGGCGTATTCGGAATAGATGTGAGCCATGTTCTCGTTTAGCCATCCACCAAGTTTTTCCAAACTTTGAGGGTGATCCCAGTGGTATATGGTGACGATTGGAATGATGCCATTTTTTTCCAGCTCGTCCAGAATATTGTGGTAATATTGGACACCGTCTTGGTTCACGTTGTTTACGTAGCCCGTTGGAAGGATTCGTGACCAACTCAGCGAAAAACGATAGTGATCGACCTGTAAGATGATGATTTTTTTATGTATATGGGTATATATGTATACTAACGATTATACAAACTTATAGGTATTCCATGTACCCCAATTTTTTTCAATAACGCTATGTCTTCTTTGTACTTGTGATACGAATCGCAAGCAACGTCTCCATTGGATCTATTCTTTATTTTATCTGGACGATTGTGGGCAAAATGATCCCAAATGTTTTCACTCTTACCTGTCGAGAAAGTGATATTTGGTTACAAAATTTAGTGAATATTGTATAAAAAGAACATAATTTACCATCAACGTTCCAAGCTCCTTCTATTTGATAAGATGACGATGCTGCACCAATGAGAAATCCATCAGGAAATGAGTTCAAATCGACTGCTTTTTCACTAGCACACGTCGTTGTCATTGCACCAATAAAAAGCAATTGCAATGCATTAAAGCAACTCGTACTTAAAAAAATCATTTAGAATTTGTTGCGTTACTGCACTATTCAATAAGTTGAAAACTACTGGTTAAAGGTGCCAGTTTAAAAATGCAACAATGTTTTTCTCGAGTAACGCGGGGCAGTTTATCTAATCAGCCGACGTGCTTAATTTGCAACTGGTTTTAGTTATTATATACTTTTCTTTATATTTTGTTACTATCGTTTATTTTTGAGAAAGTGCTAAAAACGAATGGCAATAATAAGAAAAAAATTTTTTCAACTATATATGTATATGATTGCATTTATGAATAAGATCGGTTCTGGAAAATGTCACCTTGAGTGCGAGTGAAAAACCCAAACTACTAATTTGAGTCTTGCTAAATTGCCTTTTAAATACCTGCATTATAAGATAGCGGTAATTTATGCGACGACGATATAAGGAAACATTATGCACGCCGTGAAATTCAATTATATTTACATTCTGCAATCACTTAATATGCATTATTATTTAAGTTCACAGTCTGTTGAACAAGATACTGATTGTATTTCGACGTCAAGTATAAAAAATATTTTCAAAAAAATAAATGAACTTGATTTGTGCGGTATATACAGGTGTGATTATTCAATTTTGGATATTCGATTTCTGAATATAATCGAGAGAAATAACAAAATACAAAGGTATATTATAAAATAAATTTTATTAACAATTAATAAACGTCCGTAGTTACTTAGAATGTATATAATCGAGAAACAAAACGAGCGATGAAACTCTTCGCTTCTCAATCGAGACGCGGACACATTCAATGTACAAAAAAAAGAAAAGGAAGAAGAATTCAACTCTCGTCGACGCGTCGACGCGTCGTTGCGTGGCTGTATATTATACATGCTCGATCCCTTCTATACAACCGTATATATATATTTCTTTTTTTGCGATTACGCAAAAGACGAAGCGAACTTTACACGCAGTCCGCTATCATATACACATCCTGGCGTACACGAGGTATTCTCTCGTCGTCTCCTCGCCCGGAGGAGCGAGAGAAAATGCGAATGAACAATATCTATGTAGATTCTCTTTTCCCGAGAAATATTCTTATTTCCGACTACGTGAAAAATATCTCGACAATGTGTGGCTGTACTCGTTGCTTTTATCAAGTAGCAGCGTGGCTAGTCATTAAAAGCGTACACCCGTTGGACGATAATATTCTTCATCGAAGTCACGACTGAAATTTTTTTCTCAAAGAGGAAATACTCGACGATTTATAAAAATCGACGAGACGCGCAGTGTATATTATACGTATATAAGTTGCTATGTATATAGGAACCAATGCACCTTCGATCTTCGCCGACGACACTTTCTTCGTTTTTCCCTTTTCCGCGTGCGCGCGCGCGTGAACATGCAAAACTCCTTACACTCCCTTTATGGCGCTTTTCTTTGGCTTCTTCGCGGCGATGTATATTATATAGATATATACGGAACAAGTATATATTCAGTGACAGCCTTCTTTCGACATAAGAGGGATCTTTTTCGCGCGGCTATATGTGAGAATACAACGCTTTCTCTCTCTTTCTATACTCGCCTTATATTTATATAAATCGTGTTTATCGTCGGGCGACGATGACTACTTTTTAGTTTTATTCAAGTGATATACACTAATACTTCGAGTATTATTGGCATTGAAAAGACGCGTACATAATATAGAAAAAAGTTTGTACAAAAAAAGTTTGTAGAAAAAGTTAATACTCAGTGCACTTTGGTTATTGCTGATTTTCCCTTTTTTTGGTTTACGCTCGAAAAGAGTGCGTCGAGGTACGGTTACATTACGGTTATAAAGACGGAAGCTCTCTTCGAGAGACAATTATTTATTCAGGAAGATTCAATGCTCCACTTAGTCTATAGAATCCCTCTTATAAAATTCTGTGCTCGTACAAAATAATACATTCAGAGATCCACTTTAGTTGGATTCAATTTCTCGTTTACGTGTATATATATATAATAATGAAATGTACAATTCGACCATCGTATAAAAAATATTGTCAATAATTCTACGTTCCTAAGGAAAATTTACAATTTCGAATAGGACGACATCCAACTAAATCGTTCTCCAAGTGTAAGACACGCTCTTGGAGCGGAAAAAACGAAGAAAAACCCTGAGGCGAAAAGTGATCGAGAATACAAGTGTTGAGTGATTCTCAGAAGAAACTGCCACGTTCCTTGGGTGCACTAGATATGAGCTCGCGCCTCTTCCAAACTGGTTGCGTCGCGCTTGAACTCGATCCACCGGTGGCCGACGAGGAGGAGCTCGTGTTCGTCGTCGAGGACAGGTGGCTCCTTTGGTGCAGCGCCGAGCTAAGCCTCGAAGCGAGCGAGGACGAGGTGGCAAGACTGTCGGCGTCCGGTATGTGACGTGTCTGGTGCCTCGAATCCGTGTAGCGGCGTTTTGTGTACTTTTTGCTGTCGATCAGCGAACTCGGGACGTTGCTGCTCGACAGTGCACTCGGAAGATGTCGCGATGTCAAGGACGACGGCTCCGCACGGTTTATCTGCAGCATCCTTTCGATATCCGCGGTCTTTGACCTGTGGATGGAGAAATAGAAGAATTTCAGTAAGGGGGTGTAAGATTCAATTAATTATGTTACCGACCGAGACGTATCATTAATTATTTGTAGCAAAGAATTTAAATTTTAACTTTAAACTTTGTCATTGCACTCGTCTGTGTCAATCGGATCTTTATTTTTAATGACAAATTATTTTGTTTCTACCAGTATACATTTACTGGGTCGGTAAAAGCGAACTGCGATAACCCCTTAATATTCCATCTTCTTTGCAACAATTGCTACTCGATACACGCATTCTGACGCAAATAAAAGAAAGAAATTCACAACCCACCTCATAACAGCACCGCCGATGCTGGTGATGCTGGGCGTGTAGGCCGGCGCGACGCTAGCCCTGCTAGCCTCCTGACTGGTTGACCTGGAAATCTGCTTGAGTTCGCTCGAGGTCGTGAAGGACACCCTCTGCAATACCGCTTGCTGTTGCAACTGAGGCTGCTGGGGTTGACTATCAGGAATATAAGAGACGGCTGTGACGGCGCTATCAGGACTCGCCGGAGGTGTCGAGGCCCATGACGGCGGTGAACTTGGAGGCTGGTCCCCAGACAACGTCGCTGACGAGCCGACTGCGCTGTCGCTCCCGTGCCTGCCTCCACCTCCACCTGGAGTCGCAGAGAATGAAATTTAAATATTTAACCTCATTTTAATACAAAAACTGTTGAAAAATAAGAAACATACCTTCACTACCGGAAACCGATCGTTGCCTCTGTCTCCTGGGCGGTGCATTAGGTTGCTGCTGCTGGTCCCTCCTGGCAGGCACAGCAGCAACTTGCGTTTGTGCGGAATCAGCCTCGATATACGGAATATCCGGATCATCGAGGTTGAGGGTAAACGCACCAGACATGGGTATGGTCAGACTTGCGGTGATAACCATAGGCGAAGACTTCCTACGGGGGTCAGCTGGATCCTCGCTAGAACCACTGTCGACGCTACCCCGGCGAGTCGTCTCGTCCTTTCTTCTGCTACCTGGTCGTTTGGAACGTCTCGGCCTTGGTCCGATGTCGCCACCTACACCGGCCGACTGGTGAAGACACTCCTCACGAGAGTAGAGCTTTCGAGCGGCAGAGGAACTGGCGTTCAACGTGCTGAAGGTCGTCGAGGTCGTGGCGCTCGGTGAGGACGGTACTGTTGCGCTTGGGGATGCTGCTAGTGGAGAGGTTGGCGAGGTCGTTGCCGTTGGGGAGAGATTCTCCTCGACCGAGTAGTTCTCCGTCTCGCTGCAGAGATCCGCCTCGTCGGGGCATTGTCTGTAAAGAGAGATGGGTTATATCGCTGTTGATGGTATATCAAAATGTGACAAAAATTAACGTACTACATTTGCAGATTATCAAAATTTGACAAAAATAAATACACTTGAATTTAAACTTTTTGTATTAAATTTGAAAAAAATGTTTCAAAGACTACTAAATAAATCAAGATGAGTTTTCCGAGGTATCAAGCAGATTATAAAATCCATAAGCAATCCTAACTAGTGTTTTTAATAAAATGCTGCTAATACTTGTTATATCAAAATTTGGTAAATTAACATTTACCAAATTTTTACCAAATTTTGATATAACAAGTATTAGCAGCAAAATCTCAGGTGACCTTTTCACAAACCAGATTTCATTTCAACTGATTTTACACAGCATATACAGAAAAAAGCTTGAGTTTATAAGTACACGAATAAAGTATATACAAGTAGAAAAGTAACTCACTCGTCGGCCCTGCGTGATAGGGCGAGGTCGAGCTCGGCCGGATGGCTGTCCATCATGTGTAGGTAGAGCTCGTCGAGCAACGCAGCCGGTACGATGAAAAGCGTGGCCACGTGCTCGAGGAGAGCGCGCACCACGTTAATGACGTCGATTCTCTCCTCGGCGCGCTCGGCTGACACCTCCGAGCGCGCTTGACCCGGTTTTACGCAGTGCAAGATGTTCGGCGCGAAGACCTTCAGTCAGGGAAAGAGAAACCACAGACACGTCGGATTACACTTTGTTATCGCTCGATTGGCTTAGGATATGGGGGTATTTTTTATTCAAGGATGGAAGAAGGTAAGTCTTTCTTTCTTTTGCTCGTTCTGTCAGGATTTACGTGTGTATGGGAGATTTACGTATCGGTTGCATTCATGGCACTGTATTGTTAGATTACACAGACAGAGAGAATATAAAGATTGGGGATGTGTAATTCTTTGAAGTCGTTCAAATTATCGAGGAAATAAGCAGATATATTCTATCAATTTTCTTTGTAGATGAACAACATAACCTCTCTTTCTGTGGATTCGAGACATTCCAAAGATTCGCAAAGAACATTGAAAGTAATAATAAGCAGCTAATAAGTATCTGAAATCACAAACTTTAAAGATTGTTTTCACAAAAAGTCCATTGAACTGGGGCACATATCAACACACGAAATCCCGTAAATCACCCATACACACTACACTAAAAAAATATAAATTTTCGTAAATCTATTCTTAAATTATCACGTATATTATCCCGAAACTAAATCAACGTGGGTATCTCCAGTGTATATTATCCAACGTGTATTTCTCCATCTCAATCTACATCCAATCTATTTCTATCCCCATTACAAATTCCAGAGAGCGATGCATACTCACGGTAGCGAGATTCGTCGTGTCCATCTTGTTGCCGGAAAGCGTTTCCCCATCGTCCGTCTTGCGGTCCTCGCAATTCGCAGCCACTTCGCTGAGAAAATTGAGCAACACGTAGAGAGTCTCGCGATTCGGCGTAGGCAGCAGTTGGATCAGGTGCTGTAGCGCCTCTTGTTGCAGTCGTCTGTTACGGATTTCTACACATAATAACCATCAAATAATCAGGTAATTAGAGAGTTTGTTGCTCATTATATAAAGTTTCTGTTTCAACTTATTTATACAACGATATTTATGTTCGGTCGTAGGTATATACCGGAATCGTACGAGACAAGACGAGTATAGGTATAGGTGTGATAAATAACACCAAAATCCGTATATTTACATCGTAACTCGGCATGACTGTCGGCTCAGGCACACGTTATTATGTTTTAGCCTGTGCGGAGGACGACGATTCTCCGGAATCGAGAACAAATCCGGAGGGATGTGGACGATTCTACCGGCTATATACCTATATATACACGTGCAGGAATGACGAATCATAAATTCCGGCAGACCGACGCTGGCGCATATATTGAATCAAGCTGGAAAACGTGACGCCCTGAGCTAGCTTCTGTAGCTCCCCCTTTGTCGATGTTATATATAGAGGATATGCTTTTGATGTCCTCGACGAGAGCAAAGCCGATTATGGATTTGAGTGCAGGCTTTTTTTTGTCAGAGAACTTCTATTTATTCGATTTTGAGTGAGTATGTAAACATGCGCGTTATATCTTCTTAGACCTGTTGATATACTTTTTGTCGTGTGTAGTAAAAAATTAATTGTATACTTATTGCAATCAACAGATTTACTAAATTGATTTGGTGTAACAAACGACGTCTTCCCGTATAGATAAATCCTTATCAGTGTATAAGACATATCCAACCCGCGTCAGTCGTAATACTCACTCTGGGTATGAACGAAGGCTTGGTAGAGATCTCGACAGAGAAGTGGGTCGGGCATATCCCGGAAGTACTCCTTCAGTAGAGCCGCGACGTCGTGAGGACACTGATCGGCGCCGATCTTCGTCTCTCGGCCACAATCCCAGTCCTCCCTTAGCTTGACGAGCGGAAACACAGAGTATGAAATGTAAGGATCTTTTATTCTTGATATTCAGACGTTATAATTAAAAAATCTATCAATGGCACAATTAATTTGAATTATTGTATACCTGTCTGACTCGTTTCTTAGACGGTGACACCCTGAAGATACCAAGTGTGTGAAGTCCCGTAGTCTCCAGATGCCTGATGCACTGCCTAACGACACAAGGCACAGCATCATATTCACTGGGTGGTCCACCATCGCTCAGTTCCAGAACGCCGCTATCGCTTCCCGTTAACGCGCCGCCCTTCGACGACAACGACTCGCACGAGCCACCCTGTATTCGGGGAAAAAAGTAAAATATTTTTGTTATCTCTCCGAATATTCAAACAGATCGAAAAATCCTTCAACGAAGCATCATCGCGTCTAAGGTTTCTCGGAAACGTTCGCAGAAAGAGAGAGAGAGAGACTTCAATAAAACCGGCGCTTTGTGTGCCGCTCGATATACATCTCTTGCTGGCGTTCGCCTTCCGGCTCTCGTTAAATATAAAGACTCTTGCGAAAATTGCGCGATCTCAATTAATCCGCGGCGGACGAAATTAGCGCTGCCGCCGACGGCCCGACCCCGACTTCTATTCGCGTCTCGCAGCAGCTGCCGAATATTATTATTGCGAGGGGAGGAGGCGCGCGTGACGTCATCACCGCTATATCGCGTGACGTAGACGCACGAGTGTCTATATAGCAGAGACACGACGCGGCAACTGATGCTTATACAGTATAGTGGCATCAGGTGTGTGATGCGTAATATCAAGTTCTTTTGATGTGCTGTTGTAGCTTTTATAAGTGCGTCTGGCTTTTGATTCTTTGTTTTTAAATGCTGATTGAAATTTTGTTTATGTAATATTTTTCTACTTGTACACACGCAACCGTGTATGCATCTATTGAGAGATGTAATTTAGTTAACGTTTTTAAACGTCCTTAAAGAACTATATATCCGATGCAAATTTTTCTCACAGCTCGTTCGAGCTCAGCAATCCATTTCCACGAGTAAGAGTGTGTGTGTGTGTGTGTGTGTGTGTGTGTGTGTGTGTGTATACATATGGGGGGGATCGGATACGCAATTTCCTTGAGAGCCGCGAATGGCATCTATCAAATGAAAGTGACAATCGCGCGCGAGAGCAAATACGCGTTGAAAAATTCAGCGTCGGAGGAATCTGCCAATTTCGATCACATCACACGCTCGGTCTCTTTTTATTTTTCAATTAAACGAGGTTTTCCAAGTATTCGATGGAGTAACGTCAGTCTCTTCTTCTTTTTTTTATAGTAGTGCGCTTAAATGCAAAAAAGCTTTTTATAATTTTTCACAGTTCGACTGTTTGGCTTCTTGAACACAGTCCAGTCGTTAACGAGAAGCTAGTGGTGCAGCAAATGGCAGGGAAAAATTACGACTCGCTTATATAGACGCTGAGGAAGAAAAAACCGATGCTGTGGAGAGAAAATACGCGGAAGAGGAAAACTTAACTCATGACTCGAGCAGCGTGGTGTACTGCGATTTATAGGATTTGTTATGTCCAGGAATATATTCTTGCTGTTTATATTGTATCGCTGGGGTTGACTTCTGTCTGTATATAATTGATTCAGTTTGTTATAATATAAAAGTATGGTAGGCTGCGTTGAGAAATAAAAAAATAGAAGATTTACAAGTGCACACGTGGGTAATAACGTCAGAACGATTTTTATGAAAGACGAGACGCACCGCGATGATAAATAACGCGAGGGAAAATTTAATGCCGAGATTACTCTTTCTACCGTTGCGAACTAATATAAAAGTCGTCATATAATGCTCTCAGAAACGAATATGGAAAGCGTTAATTGGATCCAACGGAAAATAAAAAACTTTCTCAACCGCGCGTACAACACAAAAAGCCATCGCTCGAAAAGCACGAGTATATATTATAGGTATATACATACAAGAATAAGCGTCGCAGAATCGTTATTTATAAAAGCTCCCAGGATAGCTTCTCGCTCGAGACAACTACTTTGCGCGCCGGTGAAGAAGAAAGAGATGAGAGCCAGAAGGAATCAGTGCGAGACGGAACTATACATATATATAACTCGTGTGTGTGTGTGTGTGTGTGTCGTCATTGATGACACCCGCGTTTGTTCGCGCGTCGTAGTCGCGTGACGTGTTTCTGCAAGAGCTGTGACGAAAACTGGCCGTCTCGCCTATAATACTCGCCTACGTCGATGACTGCTCGGCTTTTTTTTCACACACGTCCTGCGAAGATAATTTTCTGGCGTGTCAGACGTAAGAGCTTCTCTGGTATGTGGAATGTGGGAAAGCGTGAGCTTGCGGTATATGTATAGAATTTATAACTATATAGCTGAGATTAATACAGCTATTTTGATATTTCAAGCCTCGGTATATGTTATCTAAGTAGACATGAGGGGCAGATAAACATAAGTCAGCTGACTTTACCTCGTCGGTTTTGGCGGCGGTGGTGGTGGTCTCGATGAGGCTTGTGAAGCTCGTCCTGCTTCCGTGCCGGCTGCTCCTGCTCAGACAACCAACGTCGACGATTTCGCCTGAGGCTATACGTGCCAGCCTGTCGTTCTCCAGACACTGACCCAACGAGATACCGAATACCAGGCCACCACTCGACTCTGTATCGTAATAGAGAAAAGAAACGTTATTCAATGCACTGAGCAAACGTAATCTCAAAATTCAAATTTCCCGCCAAATTGACAATACGAGCTTTTCGTCACTAGGATAGATAAGAAATTTCGGTATGTACACCCCCGCGCAATCTCGCAAGGAAAGCTACCGAGTCATCGGGAAAAAGGCTACGGGAGAGAGAGAGAAGAATGCGAGTAGACTGCATATCGTCGTCCCAGGCTGTGATGGCCGTGAACGCTTGGACCGGCTTTATTTCGGAGACGACGGGCTGCCTTGCCAGGGGGCACGCGTCAACACGAGCCAAAGCTTTTTTCTCAAAGGCATCGCCGGAATTTAGGCTGCGCTGGGAAATTGGGATGGGATTGACGAGGATCAAGGCTCTGCTCTTGATTTTTAATATATACTTTCTTCGATGCTCTTTGTTTGACGTCATTGTGTTGTGCTTGGGATGAGATTTTTTCTTTTCTTTACTTTGAGTTGATCGTGTTTGATATATCTTCTTATAAGTAATTTTAATTGTTGTTGGAATAATTTTTCAATGATCAGTTGGAATCTAATGAATATTTGGTTGTGATTACACGTGTACTGAGAATATTGTAAATAGCTTATGGAAAACACATGCTAACGTGTAAGATTGATGTTTTTTTTGCATTTACTGATTAAACTTTCTATTTTCTACATGAGAAATGATTAAATTTCAATAAGAATCGCAACTTTGCATGGAGAAATCGAACTTTCGTCTTAGCATATATCAGACAGAAAGAGTATGAGGAAACTTTTGCTCAATACAAAGTACTTTTTCAATATATTCCGAGTTTCTTGAATATTCGAATCAATACATTCTTGTTCCTTACATCTTAGTTGCCAGACAACTTTGAGAATAAAAAACGAAATTTCAATTCGCAGCACGTCATATACCCAATACTCCACAACGACACAACTGCGTCATATAAAATACATTTCAAATCATTACCGAAAGTTCCCAGCCAAAAAAAAAGAAACGCTGTAATCCCCAGGGTCCGCGAAAAAAAGTCGTAGAGAAACGATAGGCTCGACCCATACTCACGAGCTTATGCTCTCGGCCGTGCAGAAGACACAATTTAGCCCGCTCCAAAATTAGCTTCTCCTGCGCGCCGCCGACGTCGAATATTTCCGCATATATATACACCGCGGGGGTTTATTTGCCCGGCGCGAATATATATATACCGGAATTGTGCACGAGTTTAGCTATAGATATGTATATACATAAGCTCGTCCGTCAATCTGTATAGACTGGACTTGATTTTTTGTTGAGATTTTTGGGTATACGAATCTGCGGATGTGTAAATTTAATATGTTTTCGGTAAATGTATGCTTGTTTTTAATAGGGACGTAAATAATGTTATATATTGTTGTAGTGCGGGGTTTAGAGATGCATCGGGAGGAAATTAAAGCTTGACTTATATATGCTGTGATACGGCTGGCGTTATTAACCTCTTGTCTTGCGCGAATGAGAACTTTAGAGCGGATAGACTTTTTTCTAATGGAAATTCGAGGATTGAGGTGCATCGCATTTGTGAATGTAGAACGAGGATTTCAGACATAATAAAAGGATCAATTATAAATAACTACTTTATAAGTACTGAAAAATAGTAAAATATCAACTATTAGATAGACTCCACCCCGAGCTTCCACAAAAACAAAGTAAAGCGCTCGACAATCCTTAAAACAAAATAAAAAAAAAGTCATACACCTCGGTATCTCTCCAATGCAAAGCGCATTTGAAAATCATTCGTCGGAAGTGTTTCTCTCTCCCTCTTTCTCTCAAGAGAAAGAGCAAAGCCGCGTCCCAGATCCCGCGATCTATAATCAGAAACTTTAAGAGGCGGGTCTGGCGTTAGTTCGACGAGCGCCACCACTGCATTTCGTTTCGCATTGTCAAATATTTTATATTTGACTTGACCTGCGCCGCGCTCCCGAGAGTAGAATATTTTTAAGTTTCGAAACGCGAGCTTCACACCCTGCAAGCTCTGCAGTTATGCAAGAAGAGAGCTGCGTGTGTCTGTCTTACGTTGCAGTAGAATGCAATTAAT
This sequence comes from Cecidostiba fungosa, assembly GCA_900474305.1. Taxonomy (NCBI): domain Eukaryota; kingdom Metazoa; phylum Arthropoda; class Insecta; order Hymenoptera; family Pteromalidae; genus Cecidostiba; species Cecidostiba fungosa. The sequence goes on along the minus strand of UCOJ01000489.1, from coordinate 29,002 downwards.
CAAGCAGTCCATTGGTTCGCTCTATTTATAGAAACTGTATATATACTGTCTCGCTCTCGTGTATAATGAGACATCCTGATGTCTGTGTTATTTTTTATCATTTTCGATAATGAATTTTGAAAAATTAGCGAGTAAAAGCGCGTTCCAGCGAAATTAAAGCGTCGAGAGGAACGAAATTAATAAAAGTTAAGCGCGCTAAACCAGATTACACGAACTTTTACCGGAAGCTCTTATATATTATTTTCACGCGTCGCTGTGTGCACTTTCAGAAAATGCGTCTTTCAATCGAGAAAAAACTCTCGGCAAATCTTTTCTTAAAATAAAAATATACTCCTAATACGCGGAAAACCGCTGCATTAAAGAAAAAAAAAGCTCCATCGAAGCACATCAGCAAAGTTAATCCTCATTATAATCAAAGCGTCGTGTGGCTCTCTCTCTCGAGGAGAAATTCAATAATCCGCGGAATGCGAAATCGAGTGGTAGGCGTATATATATATACATACACACACACAAGCCCTTCGCTGTATATATAGTTAGTATAGCCCGAGGCCGTCGTTTATGGCTAGCGCACGCGCTTACGATAACGAGCCTTCGTAATTGTATTCGCCGTCGCGTATATACGCGGGTATATACACATCAGGGTGAGGTGGTTCCGGATTCAATTTGCCGCTGGCTGTCTTGGACACGTAGCGCGTGTTGCTGTAGTAGTGTATATACTAGTGAGGGTGAAAAGATGTAAGGGCGTGACTGTTTTGGTATGTGTGTGTGTGTGTGTGTGTGTGTGTGTGTGTATATATACATACATGTGCGTGAAGGAGGCGTTAATCAGAGTTTAATGATGTTATATATAGGGGTGAGATTGAGAGGTTTGTGTTAGAAGCGGGAATTGAAATTTAGATGATCACATTTGGTTTTAGTTCGAGGATAGATTTGTTTTACGCTTATACGCGTGTGTTTTGAAAATAAGGAGAAATCCATTTAGATTTTAATTATATTCAAACAGTTGGTTGATTGGATGGATAAGTGTATTTATTTCAAAATTTACAATCCCCATTTCATTTCAAAGAATAATTAAGAAAATTAGCCCAAAAGCCCTTTCGCTTAAAACAAACGATCAAAAAGCTCTTCGCTTTCACTGTCCTTTTACCGTTATACCGCATCTCTGCGTATAGAAATTTCACTGCATAGCATGAGAGCGCGCGTGCCGCAAACATTAGCTCTATTTGTTCGCGTTCATAGCTCGATAAATCCTGCGCTTAAGCGTCCCAAATACCATCCCGTATATATTCCTTCCTATACAGACGGCTATTTATAAAGGCGACATTGCGCAAGAGAGAGAGAGAGAGCATCAAAGCACGTTTAAAGGGTTCGCGCGTAAGATCTTGAGTGAGACACTTATTATAAGCGGTGTATGTCCCGTGAAATTCCTGGCGTTTGTATTGTCTTGTCGAAAAGACCTTTTGCGGTTGATGTATTGTCGAGGTTTATAACGCTGATGAATCTGAAAGGCTGATGGTGATGAAGAATCGCGAGGGAAATTGTAGTCATATTTTATATTACACAATAGTTTTTAGGATTTGAAAATTAACATTGAGCCTATATGAAGAAAAATTTTAATAGTGTGCAGGCTTGATTTTTAATAATTAAATACTTAATTTTAATTACTTAATTTTTCCGTATGCCTTATTTCAAAAAATTTCGAACAAACTATCTGTGACTTAACCATAAATAAAAAAAAATCGCATATATAAACACGCACATCATCATCACGGTCGCGATATTCTCAGTGAAATATGCAGGCGCCACACAGTATATGTCAGTAGTAACAAACCAGCTCATGCCAGCCTGGCGCTATAGACTGAAATATATGCCAAGCCTATACCACAATAGTTAAACTACCCCATACAAAAAATTTCAATTACAATTATACCAACCTTTATCCTTCTCCTCTTTGCTCTTGCTGTCAAAGAACCCGGTGGTAAGCGCCTTCCTCTTCAGCAGATAAGCTCGTCTCTTCGGTTTAGCCGTCACCGAACCTCCGCTCAGTGACTCTACAAACAGAAAAAAGAAAAAAAGAAAATCAACGAACTATTCAGGCACAAAACTGTATCTCGATTTATTTACGAGCTTTATATTCGAAAAGATCAAAGCTATACGCTTACGACGATGTATATTATAATAAAAACACTCGAGGGAGGCAAAAATCTACGTAAACGCAAAACTTGACCCACATCGCTGTGAGAAGAAGAAGACGACGACGATTCTCTCGCTTCATTGGGTTTGAAAATAACGCGCGAGGTGATTTATCATTTTTTTTTTTCGCGAATATTCCTCCCGGAATGCAGGGTGTTATTAATAGAGCTTTTTCGGAGGAGTTTTGTTTGCTTGTTGCGCGATATGCCGAGGTGAATGAATCTTTGGGGATTTAATTAGAATCACTTGATTTTTTTCGAGTTGAGTGTTTGAACGTTATAATATTCATGCATCTGGAATAATAAGTATAATACACTCAGTGTGTCAGACATTATATATCATAATATAGAAACGTGTAAATATACATAGATAGGAATATAGCATCGCATTGTTACGGCGAGAGTTGACGTTATCATTTGCCCTTGTCGTGTATAACGTCAAGAGCCTCTAATGCGCACTTCGACGTTCTTTGCTCGGCGGCATCTGCTGCGTATCTTTGCCACCCACGAGCCCTTGGTGCCGTTTATTCAAACACGTCAATCATATCGCACTCTCTACTCGAGTAAAGGGACGTGAACTATGTCTTATAGCGCGTCACGTGACATTATATTTCAAAGTTTGTACACACCTGTGATTTTTTTTAAAAATTTTTATTTTTTACGACGATTATGTGGAAAATCTCCCTTCTTCAAAGCTCTATATATGTAGATAATTGATACTTATTTTCGTATCAAGAATATAACCCTCTACGTTATATACACACATACATCTGTTTAGGCGACCACACGTTTCCCTTTAAAACAGCCTATATATATTATGCCTATATAATACACGAAAGGGAGAAATCACTTTGCGATTCAGGAAGTAAAAATCTCGCTCCTGATTTCCATATGCGCATATATTCCAAAATGCTCTACATATACACACGCGTAAATAAACTTTCCTCAATACGTGCCTATACATACTATACAAACTGTCGTATAATGAAAACGCGATAATAATCAATAATAAATTGTGTATACTCACCACTAGGCGGCCTGATATGAACGCCAAGGTTGAGCGCCTGGAGTTTGGCTACGGCGACACGGCAAAGGACCTTTCGCTCGATCTCCGAGAGCGAACGTAACGGTGTGTCCTGTAGAGTCACGCGGCGTCCACCCGTGCCTGCCCACGTGCATTTGCCCTGTTTGAAACAACAAGTATACATTATTTATAGTCAATAGTTTCTTCTAGTGAACTTTTTAGGTCTCTTCTGATTATAGTTTCATCGGGTGCAATTCGAATTTCCCGCGCTTTAGAGCTTTTCCGAGGGAAAAAAAAGTTTATATGTTTAATAGGCTAAGTGAACGATAAACACAGACGCACAAGTGACAAACGACTTTAAAGAACTGCCGTAAATTCCTGGAAAAAGTTTCACGATTAAACGCAGAGACGAGAACTGCATCCCACGTATATATATAACGCACACGCTCGATTCAGAGATTTACGACGTCAGCGCACGTCGCTCTATTTTTTTTTCTCTATTCCAAGCTCAGCTGTGTATATCGATATACAGAGGGAAAACAATCCGCGGACAAACGAACGGTATGCAAATCGAGCTCGAAGTGTTTTCGCTTTAAATTGCCTATATATCCTAGAGGGAATTCTAATTCGAAGGGAAATTTTCGATTTTCCCGTTATAACGACGTCGACGTCTAGATCTCTGTATATATATATAACACACGTGAGCTGCACCTGTGCACTGGATGTGTGAATGGAGCTTCGTGTGTAAGCCGGATTAACTTATTAGCGGTGTTTATTGTGCTTGCGTAAACGGGATTTGTATATATACAGATTTGTGCAGAGAGTGTGTGTGTGTGTGTGCGTATAGAGATTGCCAATTAAAATGTCTGCTTTTCTCATCAAAATTCATCGTTTTTCGATTACGATACTGTCTTTCCATCATGTACGCGTATGTATATATGCTTAAAGTGTCTTTGGTGTATAGATGAAGTTGTTAAAACAATTTAATATTTTTCACAGTTAATAATAATTCGAACGAAGTCGTCACGTTACGACGTAAGTTACAACAAACGCGTAAAAGCTCTGACGCTCATACATACACCAGACGATAATAAAGATAAAATCGCATCATTATAACTGCTTAACGTCCGGGAAGGATTTAACCGCCTTTTTATTTTACGAGACACGACGTACGTCAGGATAATCAGGTCCACCGGACTATTGTCGAATAAAACTTTTATATATTTCAACCCGATGAAATTATTACAGCACGAGTAAACAACCTGAAAAACGTCCGCGCGTGTAAGCATTTCTCTCTCTCTCTCTCTCTTTCTTCGTCGGTGCGGTGGTGCCTATTTCTGTCGGCGCCGGCGAAATTCCGAGAGGCCCTAATTCGGTTATCGCGCGTGAGAAGCTCGACGCCAAGGTCGCCCTTTATCCTCTCGAGTTTCCATTTTTTTTGTTACTTTCTATCAATGCTCATCAATATTAAGTATTGCGTTGTATATTTTCGTTAATCCTCATGGAAATTTTGATTTTTACGCCAGTCTTTATTATAAACGCGTTGAAATAATAGTGTCATATGTGCGCGCAAAGCTTTTTCGTTTTGACGAGGGGGCCATTATCTTTTCGAAAACACTATACTCCGGGGCCGATCGGAATTTACATCGACAGTTTAGAGAGCGTATTTTCATCGTGCCGTTTACCTCGTTTTTCGACTCTCAAACACACGCGATCTTTGGAGTATTTCCAATCACCGATCGTAAATCTGAAATATAGGCTAAAGACACTTGTCAAACACCTCCTCTCTCTCTCTCTCTCTCGGTGCGTCTAGATAATATATTAGAAAAAATTTTGAAGAAAATTAAAATGCACTTTGACGGTCGTACGGCCACTTTGTATATTTTCCGCGCGTAACATCGGATCCGGTTTACGATTACGATCGGTTGCGTGTGAAAGCGACGGCGAGTGTGTGGGTGGTGAAAAGAGTACCGCTCTCTCTCTCTCTCTCTCCTAAATATAAGCGACCCAGTGACACGTGAGCGTTACCAACACACCGCTTTTTTCCGATGAAAATTATTTTTTGTACAAAGCTATTTAGAGTTGAAAGCTTTTTTTTTGGAAAATTTTTTCGTACCGTTTGCTGACACTTTTATTACAAGCGAAATTGCTGAATCTTTTTTTCCCGCGCGGACTTCCAGATATCGCTTATTTTTAAGATCGTCGCTTTCTTTTAATTTTTCTTCTTCGCCGCGCGCGCGCTCGCGAGTGTAAATATAGAAGCGGATGCGGTTTGATTCATTCGATATTTTATTGTGCAATATTTTAATACGCCGAAATAAGTACGTTCACTCTTTCTAGAAGAGAGCTCTCGGGCCGCGCTATTTTTAAAAATCTTCTCTCGCGATCAAACAATACGACGTTAAAATAATATTTACACCGAGAAGTATAAAACAGACGACTTTCTATAAACAAAAAAATATGTATTTCTGCTCGTGCGGGATCAAAATTCTCAAAAACTACTAACCTGCGGTGTCCAGGCACTGACGAGGTTGATAGCTCTGGACGAGCTTTTGCTCCTGGACTTCCAGATCTTCTTGGCGACGAGTCGACTGCCATGATGCACGACGCTACTCGAGGACTTGCTCTTCTGCATCGCGCTGCCACCTGGTGGATTCGAGGACGAATTAAGTGCCGGCGAACCGGGTGCCGAGTGCGGCTTTTCCTTGTGATGCGTGGAACCGTGCAGGAGATGGGACAGGAAGGATTGGTGATGTTTAGGTGTGGTAGGGGTATCCTCGCTACCGAGGCCGGCGTCAATGCTGCTACGCGAACTCGCGTTCCTGCTGATCGGTGACGCCGTTGTCTCTGCGTCCGAGGCTGCAAGCTCGCCTGGTTCCAGGTTACACATCTCCCGGTAGCCCAGAGCCCAGCTGTCTTCAGTTTGACATCCTTTGTTGTTGCCGTCGTCGTCGCCGGGTTTCGTGATCTCGCCCTTGGCCTTGATGTTGCGCAGATTCCGGTCGTAGTTGACGCGTTTGAATCTGTCCGCCTTGTCCGAGTCCATGGACTTCTTTCGAGCCATGCGCAGATAGCGCTTGATGGTGTCGCTCACCGACGGGGACACGTCGTCGTTGTCGACGCTGCTGCGCCGTCGGCCACCAGCCTTCTGCTGCGGCGGTGGTGACAACTGCTGCTGATCCTCTTGGGCTTGTTGCTGCTGCTGTTCCAGAGTCTCGCGGGACACCGGTTCGGTCTGCGTACCCGAGTCGATGGGCCCGCGTTCGGTGCTCGGACCCTGAACTGCGATCAGCGGCGGCGGCGAACCCAGGCTCTTCCTCTGCTGACCGGAATCGTCCTTCGAGACGAACCTCGTACTATTACTCGACGGCTGGTTCCACCAGCGAGCCGAGGGCGAAGTGTAAGCTCCGGTGGCCCTGGGACCCCGGAAGCCCCTGGTGCAACGCAGATCGAAGTACAGCTTCTCGAGGAGCTTGCGATCGGTCAGGATGTCCGAGATGACGTGTTGACGATTCGGCGACTTGCTGTAGTATCGACTGAGCGTCTCCAGCAGTGACTTGTGCACGTAATCGCTCTGGTAGGGTACGCTGATCTTGTGGACGCCACCTCCGCCGCCGCCGCCGCCGCTGCTACTGCTGCTGCTGCCGCCGGGTAAAACCCTCGAGGCGTCACCGCGTCGACCCTCGGCCATGATCTGGTTCAGGTGCTGCTCGAGCTTCTCGATGAGCTTCTGATAATCTAGACTACTACTGGTGTTGTTACTACTGGTCGTAGGCTCCTTGGCGAGGCCTGGAATGGAGGAGGACCTGCTGGCGTCCTCGGAGCTGCGCTGCTGCATGTTGAGGTAACGCTGCAGCATGTCGGCCAGAGCCTTGGCCTCAGCGTCCTCCGGACGCCGCTCCGGCGTGCTGGCCCCCGAGAGCAGCCAGTCGCGTTTGACCTTGGCGATGTCGATCTTGCCGCCGGCGGCGATGCTGCAGTTGCTCGAACCACGTGACGCGTCATCTGCTTCGTCGGCAGAGCTGGTCGTCTTGGCCCTACAGCTTCCGCCGGGTCTGGCCCTTCGGCGTCTGGCCCCTCGGAAGCCGGCCAGGCTTCCGGGATAGGACGCCTTGCGCCACAGCAGAAACCTTGGCTCCCGAGAACAGACTTCCTGGAAATACTGCTCGAGTTTGGGCACATCGTGACTGCTGGCGGCCTCGGGTATGAGCCGGCGTCCAGCGTCGGCCATGTAACGCCAGGTCTTGCGGGTCAGAAGCCATCGCTCCTTGATAGGCTTACCGGGGACGCGTCGGCTTCCGGTCCTACGGTCCTTGGAGCCGGGAGGCGTGCGGGAGCTACTACCAGCACTCGCTGGCGCCTCCAGGCTGTCCCGGCGCGAGCGTCTCCGCTCTGCCATACCCGGCTCCCAGTCCCTCCTCGCCACGCGCACCACTTTCGCGGACGCCTGTGACGCGACGATCTATTTTGCTGTATACTATCACAGAGACACACAGACACAGCACACTTTTAGGGGGGGCTATGGAGACTGCACTATTGTAACCTCATCCTTGTTGTTGTTGTTGTTGTTGTTGTTGTTGAGGCTCTTGTCCTCCTCCCGCATTCCGCTACTGGTGATGATGGTCTTGGCATTTATGACGGCTCGCCAAGGAGCCCTACGAACCTATCCTTTCTACTACTACTCCCTCGACACTTTCAACAATAGTAACAACAACACTTTGAATTTTATCATATAACACGCGGTGATATCTCCGATTGCAAGAGAGAAAAAGAGAAAGAGAGAGAGCAAAAGCACACGCGCGCGCAAGGTGGAGGCTGGCCGAGGTACTAGCGAGCGCTCGTCTCCGAGAGTCTAAAAGCGTCCTCTCTCGCACGCCCTCTCCTCCTCCTCTTCTTCTTCTTCTGGCAGTCGAGTGCCATTCTCTCTGCTCTTCGGAAAGAGAGGAGGTGGACTGAGTGTGTGTGTGTGTGTGTATGTGTGTATGTATATTATAGAGTTTAGACGAAAAGGAGGAAAAGACGGCGGCGGGCATATGCCAAGATACTAAATAGCGCGCGAGCGAGCGAGCGTTATCGAAATCATCAAAGAGTGTACGTGTATATGAACAATAGGCGTGCGAGAGCGAGAGTTATCGGAGAGCTTTTTATTTTCGGCCTGCACCAGTTGAGAGTGAGACGTATAAACAAACCTTCAATAAATTGTGCTATCCTTCGGTCAGAAGCTTCCCGTTTGATTTGCGGACTATAATAACGACGCCGCGACGACTGACTTAATTTTCTCGGAAACACTGCGCAGCGATATTGTAATGAAATTTCAAGAGTAGCTTTATATTTAAATAAAATATCATACGTCTCGGAGGAGATGAATTGATCAAGTACGCATAATCTCGAAGCTGCAGCGTGAAGAAAAAAAATTAGTCGGATTATCATCGAGCTTATAAACACTTCGGCGTTATATTACGCTGAGATGTTGCAGTATTAACGATCTTTCTCCGAGGACGCAGCAGCGATATAATAAATTAAAACGAGTAAATCCGTCAGTTAATTTTTTTTTTCTCTTCGCTGGAATGCGCTGCGATAAAATTTTGCACACATCCCGCGCGAAGCTTTACAATGCTAACGCAACAAGTGGAAATTCTTGGCAGTTGTAAACCCGCGCGTAAACGTGTGTCTCTCTCGAGAGAGCTTATTTTAATGCAAGCACACGACGAGCTTAATTAACAAAAATCGAATTTCCCAAACGAATCCAAACTCGATCTGAAAGATGAGCGATAAAAATTGCAAAAAAAAAGAAGAAGAAGAAGATGAAAACGAAAGCTCGATCTGTAACTTGCGACTAGTAGTGACGTCAGACACGGCGCGCGCGGGATTGCCCAACGTCGTCCCCAGGGATATTTCCTTCATCCGCCGCGAGAGCGTACTATTTCGAGCGATTCATTCTGCGGTGGTCGCGACGCTCGGCTTCCTCGTTCCCTCGCTATGCTACCGCCTCTTCTTCAGCTGCTTTCGTTTTAGGATTCCGCTGATGATGCGAGAGAGCTTTCACTTGAACGATGATATGCTTCTGAGCTCGAGGGGGAAACTCGATGCAGTTGGATGTTATGTAATCTTATTTTTTTTTTTTTTTGTCGTAGCTACTTGATAACGCGAATTTTTTCATCTCGATTTGATGATTATAGTATGCTATTAAACTTGACGAGGATTGGTTGCAAGCTCTAAGCGGGAAATTTTGAATTTAGAGATTGTGTTCGTGTATATACAAGTTGTCTATTCATTCATAAACGAAAAATTTTCCATTCATTTATATAGAAGCAATTATAAATCAGCGGCGAGTTAGCCACACCGAGAGCAAGTTCTTTATTGTTTTTTAGCCGAAAGCTACCGGCGGCGACTGATTAATTGGCGCAAAGTACGGGAGACGCCCACGCGCTTCGAGCCTCTTGTAGACTTTATATATCCGATGCTCCAATCTCGAGTTTTTCTCTTTTTTTTATCAGATTCAATTATAGAACTTATTTTTTGTTTTGGTAATATACTGTGTAAAAATGTGCAGTAGAATCAGGTGTATGTGATCAGACAGGAGTGACGTTTTATATATACCTAATATCTGTAATCGTGGAACAACATGATTTTCATAAGATTCTTGGGATTTTCCCAGAAAAGATCCAATATACTTCAGTAAATTCGAGAATTAGCTATATATATATCTATACTCACGAAAAAGAAAAGTCAATGAATTCTTTCAACCTTTTATATAGATTTTGAAAACTCAATTTTTGTTCCTCAAACTTAAATAACACGGCAGTAACGGTTGAATAAAGTTTCAGTATTCCATGAATAGTGATGAGGTAACTGAATTTGCTCGAATTTTAATTTAAAGTGGCTTTAATTTTCTACGCGTGCGAGATGGCGCGGTGTGCGCGCGGACTTTTTTGAAATACCTCAATGTAAAGGATTTTCTCGTAAGAAGTTTTAAAGTGCACGAGAAGAGTCGGCGAGTGGGTGAAAAATTTCGCAAACTTGGAATTACGAGCCATTGAACGAGTTTGTAGCAAAGTTTATAGAGGATGTTCAAATGTTTACAATAGTTTCAAGGTGCCATCCGTTAGAAGAAAAAAATCGATGAAAACTTTATATTTTCTTTATTTTATACGACTTATTCCGTTCGTATTGTTTACAAACAATAGCTATGTATACTGGAGAATAAATAATGCTGCAGGTCAAAAGATTCGAAAAAAAAAACGATTCGTGTGAGACGCAACTAATTAAAACTGGATATAATAGTATAATAAGCTACTCAGGCTACTGTGAAAGAACAAACTTGTTACAATTAAGAAAACAGAATATAAACAGTATGAATAATTAAAAGCACAGAGTATGGCTTAATTATAAGACAGGCATCAGCAGACCTTAGTTAAAACTTCATAATAAGTTATTTACGGTTTATCAATGCAAAACTTGTTCATCAAAATATATGTATAAAACTTGTAAAAAGGAGAATATTCCAAGAAAATAAATACTATAATAAATTACTGTCGGATACACTTGCCGCTAATTATTATAACAGGCGGATAAAGCGAAGGCATTGAAATCCCGAAATAAGATACTTGCAATTTAAAAATCTATTTTCGCGATCGTCGTTCTACGTGATTAATATAAGTATGCCGCCGAGCATTAGAAAATCGGAAATTTCATTCATATACATATATACACACACTCATATACGTACACTTTTATCAACAAAAACACAAGAATCATTATAGCAGACAGTTGGCGTCAATCCAACGGCATTTTGCACTCATCATCACTGCCACGACCTTTAACTACAAAATTGCAACTTTTACAGCTGTTGATCGCCTGGCTAATGTCGCATTACACAGACACACACCGCGTATAAATGAATCAATTCCAACTCGTTACAGAAATAAAGATAGCTTATTCCCAATAATATAACCCACACGGCTGTCTTTCTGTCGTCTATCCTATTTCCACATACAATCAGATTACAATAATAAATATAGATATATGTTTCCACAAAGTACAAAGCAATTGTAAATTTACATCGATTCCAGAGCGTGATGTGCGTCAAACGAATACACAAAAGCCAATAAATATATATATATATATATATATATAAACCGACACCGACTGGTCTGCCGCGTCGAAACTTGCGTTATCTCAGAAGAGAGAGATTCTGACGCAATTGGGAGACGAACGAACGCGGAAGAGGTGTAGGCGCAGCTTAGAATCTTATTCGCCCAACAATCGTTTCTTCTGTAAAAAGCTTCTTTATCCGATGCTTGAGGCTATTGTTATTTCAGAGTTTAATTTTTCGTAAGGATAATGAGCCACGAGAGGGTGAGAGATTAACGAGACTTGGGCGATGCTTCGTTGATTAATCGAGGATTTTTACTGGATTTTTCTTCGGCTATAAATGTACATACTTTGAGCGTTGGTGGATGAAAAATTGAATGATTAGTCGGAAAATATTGTGTGTGTTTAAGAATATCGTTGATGGAGATAATTTGGATTTAATGATGGTTTCATTACAAGTTTGACGTGTATGCGTGAGAGGTATACATTTTTTAAGACCTTTTGAAAGCTAGCTTTTTTTGTAACTTTACGTATCTTTTGCCGAACAAGAATAAGTTTGAACGAAATAAGTAAGTTTACAAGCAACTTGTGAGCAATATATTAATTGTGCATTCCTTTTAATTAATAAACCAAGCAAAAATCGTTATCCTTTCTACCAGGAAACAGTAACGTGAAAACGCATTTACATGTACAGCAAAATCCTCGCCACTCGAGTATAGTCCGAAATAAAAATGCAAATTGGATTATCGTATACGATTTGTAGCTATTTTCTCGCGGTGAATTCGTATAGCTGCACACCGAATGGGCGGAACGTTTTAAATTCAGCCATAAAAGCCACTTTGACGAATCATCCGCAAGTCACCCGGTAGTGTTCGTATAAAACAAAGCCGAGGATTAGGTGAGCTTTTTGGTTGCACGAACGCGCGTCAGATTTTTTAAACTTTTTATCGATATTCAAAATCCGAGCTTTACAGGATAAACCATCAGTTTTAATATACTTATAACTAAAAACAAGACACTTTATCAGGAAGATCATTAGCTCTGCATGAAAAATAGAAGGGCTAATTTATAATAAGTAGAGCAGCTTCGGAATGCTTACACAGTGAAAAGTAGGTTTAGTAATGGCCGAGTATTGAAGAAACGCCGAAAAGCATCAAAAGTCTTTCTCGCGGGAGATTCGGCTGCGGCCGATGGAGAGAGAGTGAGAGAGAGCTATTCGGGAATGAAAATAGATCCGCGCGCGCGTGCGTGCGTAAGTTTCGGTACAGCAATTTCAGAACAGTCGTGTTTTCGACGATCTTAATGATTTCAAAGATCCAAATGTTTTGGCCGAGTCTCCGCTGTTTTCCACAGAGACGAGTTCTTTTTTTTTTTCTTTTGCGAAATATGGCCGATTTGTAGGTGGATAATCGGATTTGTGGTTGTATATTTAAATGCAATTATGTGCTTTGCAATATTTAATGGTATATAAGTGGATTTTGTTCAGGCATGGAATCCTCTTATTGATAAAACTGTAATAAGAGAAAAAAAATCTATATATGGCTTCCTCATTGATTGATATTGATTAATATCTTATTGATATTGACGAAGTAGTTTTTATACACACACAACCATATGAACATATTTGAAAACACAAATTTCGAATTCAAGTTTCGGAACTCGTAACTACTTCTCATGTCAAAACGTCCAATACCGCACTTTCTGCTGTTCACTTCGGAAATGTCGCGAGAGACCCCAGAGACAGTAACGTATATAACACACCCCCGATGATTTCCCTGAATAAACGCAGCTGAAATAAATGGAAAAACGAAGATTTAAATCGTGATATAACTCGTGCCGAAAGAGGAGCTGTACAAGCGTCTATATCTCCCATAACAAATTCCATATAAGCTGCCAGTTTCCGGAACGACATAGGGAGGGAGTTTATTCTTTCGGCTCAGTTGAATTTCCAGAATTGAATAACAGCGAGAAAGATTGAAGAAAACGGGTGTGTCAGAAATTTAGATGTAACAGACGTATCTGCGATAACGACATTTAATTAACTGAATTATACATATACAGACGATAAAAATAATAATCAAGTCTTCATTTCGATATCACGTAGATAAAAACCATTAATCATTCAATCAACTAATCCGTCGGTCGGACGCATTTGTACGTGATGGACAAAAAGTAAAGCTTCCCAACATAAATACTGCGCACGAGTAAAACATCAGTAATATCGAAGACTAGAGAAAAAAGATACAGAACAGACCATAATCGCTATACTGGAGAGAGACAAAAAGAAGAGAGACGTCAAGAGATGAGTTTAAACGCTGGACAAATAAAACAATACCTATATATACATATATACGTGGAAGATTGATACGCACCTCGTCGGAATACTAAAACAATCCGACGTAGGTTCATTTTTTTGCCGACACTCGTTATTCATTTGTCTCTTCTCTATTCGCAAGTCCGAGAAGTTTCTCGATGTAGATTTTTATTATAATACCCGAGCTTACATATATACGAATAAATTTACCAACGAAATTACCTCATACGATTAAAGCAAAAGAAAAAGTTTCTTTCTGCGCACAGTTGCGGCGTTCTCGCTTTGACGCACGTATATGTACGCACAATGAGCTCTGGTCTCGGCGGATATCAAATAAACGAAAAAGTTGAGCGGCGCGTCTCTGAATTCTCGAAAGTCTTGTCCGCGTCATCGATGACCAAAGCTCTTTAACGCAAAACGCAAAAAGCTGGATGTAACTAAAAACCATAAAACTCATATACATAATTAATACACTATACTAACCCATAAAAAAAAAGAGAGAAACATCAACAGACTGCATCCGAGAGAAAAAAGAACACACACACATATACAAAGAGCGAACACGTCGGCGTCTTTTAATCCGGTACGGCCAAAGCGTATCTATTTTTCGCCGGACAATCGAGCCAGAAATACCGCGCCGTTAATTTTCAGAGAGCCCCTCTTCGGCATCGGCTCACATGATCGCTATCGCGTTCGCCCGTTAAGACGACTAGTTGCGCGTGTGAACGTCCGCAGCTGCGAAAATTTCAAGTATATATAATAAAAAAAAATAACGAATGCCTAGAAGCACATCATATGAACGACATCGTCATCAGTTTTTTAAAAGCCGAATTCTTGCGTTGGACAGTAGAGAAGTTGTTTGCGTCGTGCGCGGTTAAAGGTCGGGAGAGAAAAACCGGAAATAGATCGTTCATTCTTTTCTTTTTTAAACCAGCCAAACATTCCGCTGATATTATTACATATACTATATGCCTATACAAAACGAATAATATTCGATACGTTCTCGTGTAAACAAAAAAAGCTCGCTGAGAAGAGAGAAGAAAAATTTATCGGTCCCCGCGAAAATAAAAGTAAAGAAAAAATAAACTATATAGAATCGTATAAAAGAAGCAGACACAAAGACGACACGCCTAATACAACTATAAAATCCGAAAGACAGAAAGAGAGAGAGAGGGAGTCGTCGGGAAAACCGTCTAGTCAGTCTGTGCAGTGTGTATATGTGTATATTAAAATCGGCCGACTAGTGTCTGGCCCGGCTTTTCTCAACGAACGAGAGAGAGAGAGAGCGAGCTTCAACCTCTTCTCTCTTTTCGCCCGTTATAAAATGCGCGAATTATTATTAGGCATGTTCAAAAATACACCGCAAGGTCGACGCGTCTTCGTCTGCCGGCGGAAAAGCTCAAAAGAGAGAGAGAGAGAGAGTTGGTTTTCAATGTACCGCGCTATTTCTTCTGATTCTTAGGATTCGAACGAGGCGTCGCCACTGTACAGTGCGGGGAGAGCTTGCAAGCTCCGAGGATTAGGAAGAATGCGTTCTTAGCGGCTGGAGGTTTTTGAGTGCGGCGCACTTTGCCGACGAGAGACAGAGAGAGCTTTTTGGCGGGAAATTTGAATGGGAGTTAGACGAATGTCTGGCGGAACTTGACTAGTTCTACTTACTGGATTACTGTACTTAACTATACCATTTTACGCTTTTGAAAATAATCGACGGACTTGAGTAATTTTTTGTATAAAGCTTGTATGATATACCAACCGTAGAGTTACTTTTCTAGTAATTCTGAAGCTTCATCGCCAGATGGCAACTCAGTCATATTCTCTTTTTATTTCTGAGCTTTAAAACCACACACACGTAACTCCGATCTCACGTGAAATATAATGAAATCATATTGAGATACGCCAAACGAAACTACAATTTTATTTTTTTCAACACGCATCTCTCGGCCTCTCAAAAATAACTGCTCAACAGCTTTTCAAAGTTAAACTACCAAATGTACGTATAAATACACCGTTATATTTATAATACATCTCATAAAAACAGTCAAAACAGCCATTCGGCTTGGAGCATAAAAAAAAGAAAAAGAAAGAAACGTTTGACCGGCTCGACTCATCGAACGCAGATATAAACACGCAAGCATCTGCCAGAATTCTATATAACCTAGAACTGCCCCCAAGGCCTTTGGCCTTTCATCGAGATACCGTAGTATCATTGCACTTGACGAATAATTTTCACTTTCTAGTATAACATAGAAAAAAGAAAAATCTTGTAAATTACAACGTGTCGAAATATTACGTACTATTCAAAAAGAAAAGAAAAATATCCCCCAGATCCACGCTCTTGTTGCATCAAAGAAATAGCTCTGCGGTCTCGTGAGCTTAAAGCACATGACACCCACCACCTAGTCGTGCGCATTCCTGAAGCGACTCCCCTTTATTCGCTACGATGATAATAATAATAATAATAATAATAACCGCCACGACGTCGAGGCTCTGATGACGAGGATGATGCAGCAGCAGCAGTGAATGCGGAGAGAGAGAAAGAAAGAACATTCGGAGAGGAGAAGGGGGCTGTCCGTTATTTATGGATTACGCGACCGTGGCGCATGCCAGACTGAATAACTGCTGCCGGTATAAATTTCGCGGATTACCGCGCGACTTGTATAGTCCTCTATACAGAGCTTTTTTTTCTTATCGGATTCGTGTACAACTGTATAAATCGAGAAAGAAAGAGCTTTTTGAGAGAAAAAAAAATGTTTTGTTCGCAAGCTCTTTGCAAGCTCTAATAGACGATGCGGTTTCTCTGTTTGCGAAGTGTAACAATAAATCACGGTGCTTCGACAGAAATAAAGCTCGAAAATTTGCTCGAGAGATTTATCGCGCTCGTTTTAGCAATACCATCATCAGCATCCGCGCGCTTACGTTATAATTGGTATAATTGGAACACCCACGATAATTAGGTCGCTGCATTCTCCACATAATTTCTTCAATGATCGTCTTCTCTCCGGGAGTTTCTCTCTCAGCTGGCTCGTTGCCTATCAACTTCTTCCGCATCTCTTGTGTTATTTTCTAGAGAGTCTCGAGAGCTACTTCTCTCTTTCTCTCTCTCACGTGAGCCCTTGGAAAATCATCGTGACGTCAGTGGTGTGATTTAATATCGCGTTAATCATCGGTATAATATCTTACACCGTATTCGTCAGATTTCGATAACGAGTCTGTATATATAGTTGAAATTAATTGGATTAGAATTTTCTTTATTGAGCTTTACGAAAGTATTATCTGGTTTTGACTGACTGACAGAAAATGAGTAGTAGGCAAAATGCTTTGAACGAAATTTTCGTTGAGTGCATTCTTGCACGGAACTGACGTCGCATCAATCAACTTTTAAAAAGTTGTTTGTTATTCTTTCAGATTAGGTACGTGTGTAAAAGCCAGCCTAAAAGCAATTTGTAAAATATTTCCTCGTATATACTTGTATATAGTTCTGTATGTTAAATAACAACTTTGAAATAATAATCTTCTCCAATATTAAAACCATCGCAAAAATATCCAAGCATATATATATAAAATGTACATTAAAAGCTCGGACAGTTACAAAAGAGCCTATCGGAAAAGCCACTCGTTCATCACTCGTAGCTTTCATTTAGATCTCGTGACACACTCAGTTGAAAACTCGAATTTAAGTACTACTACAAAATTTTTACACCACTTGAGCAAAAGTTGGCGACAACGGCACGAACGTCGTATCGTAAATTACCTTTTCGACGAATGTGCCGGACGTGAGCGCGTCACTCTCGCGAAAAAGCCTTAGAAACTTTCCTTGACGCGTGTAAACCTTCTCTCTTTCTAAGCTCTCGTGAGTTGAGAGTTGATCCTGTTATTTTTTTAAATTTTGTAAAAAATATAAAGGTTTTTTGATACAGATGAATTCGGATTTATGTTTATGATATCGCGCAAAGCTTGCAACTTTGAGCAGTAAATATGCTCCTTAAATAAAAGAAAACGTTTTTGTATTCTCGATAGCGAAGAGCAACAGGCTAATTGTAGGGTCTTAAAACTTTTATTTATAATGCATAAAAACGAGAATTTATGGACTTTTTATGCCGCGACATAAATAATCCGGGAAACCGCAGGAATAAGTACAATCTGTTGTACCGTTTCACTTTATATATCTTTCGAATGAATAATTATAAAAATTTTACCCATCGTTAACATTAAATTTAGCGTAAAAACGTTAAACAGTAAATTTTCTTTTTCAATTTCGTTACAAGTAATAGTATGTAATGTCAGGTTCGACAAGTCTCCACTTTGAAAGTTATTTTAAGCTGCTTTATATCAAAAAATAAAGTTCGGTTTGCTACATAAAAGTGTTTTTTGCGTTATATTTAAATCGTTACAAATTGTTATAAATAAATACGGTGTATTCGTATATTACAAGTGATTAATAGCTTCTATTTCTGCTTCTAACAAACACTAAGCCTGTTTTTAAAAGGATACTTGAAAAAAAAAAAAATTTTTCCTTATAATTTAACTTTTAGCTTGTAAGACATCATGGATATTACAGAGCAATGACGTCGGAATTTTCAAATAATATCCACGTGCTACTACTGCAAGGCCTTTAAAAACCGCACGTGGTTTTCAGATGTCGTTTATTATTGAATTCCTCCGGCGCATGTAAACATTATTATAATGAATCTCGCTGCAAATTAGCTCATCAAAAAATGTTTATCGCGAGATTTTCCGAGCAGCCTCCTGTACGATCATCACTGACAGCTGACTATTTGTTTTTTCTCTGCGTGTGCCAATAACGCGTATTATAAGCATAACCTGATATTCTGGAATATGCTACTATGACATGATGTATGCATCCGATCAATAATAAGTGATTAAATTTGAATATATTATAAAAATTCATTTTTTTTTCTATAATAAACTGAAAATTATAGTGGAACTATAATGACATCAAAGCTTAAGAAATTAATTAAATATAAACTTTTCTACTAAAAATTGATCTTCGAGAAACCCCATCCCAACCTCATCTTTTAAACAGCCTCAAAAAAACGTACATCACTAAAATAATACAAAACAGCGACACCCCCCAAGCCGAGAGTGCTAAGCACATTTCCTCCGCGCGATTAGAATCGTGACTCATTATAAAGCATCTGTATGTGTGCGATGGTGTATGCGCGTACGGCGAGACCGTTGGCAAGAAGCCATCCCAAACGATGCAGCGGTTCGAGATTCGATTTGTATTTCCGTCCGCGTTCGCTTGCATGCTTATCCCTTTTGTGCAAATATAAGTGCGCTAACTTTCGGGGGATATATATGTATATGGCTGATATGCTGTATAGGTATGTATATACGGGGTCCGGATTAATTCGGAGAAAAGTTCGAGTGTTTCCGGAAGTAAGATCGAGTGGATTGGAAAAAGAGGAGTTAGCACGTGTCTGCACTGAGTAAAGAGTCTATATTTTACGCTGTGGATAATTAGAGTATAGGAGGTGAAGGAGCTGCAAAGAAGATTAAAAAGGTGGAGTTGACGTAGTTTATACTTTACTTGTTAGTTCAAGTCAGACACTGTTAGAGACTGTAGTACAGTACTTGACATGACGATTATTCATTTTAATGTAAAATATTTCCTCGAATGTCTGATTAACGAGTATATTGTTATTTTTATATAGCTACGCACTATATATTAGAACTGACACATTTTGTAACTGACGAAATTAACGTTGACAGATTTGATAGCGTCAAAAAGATTCGATTTGAAAGACACCTCGAAGAATACGTTCTAATTTTGGAGCACTTGGAACGATACTAACTGTCGATATCAAAACTATATTTTATAACACCAACTCCTTTGAAATACACTACAAATTTATGATTCACAAAGTTTATACGTGAAAATCAAAACTAGGAATTATCGCCAAGCAATAATAAAGTCAACGTTATATCGAGGAACTAGCCTTCAAAACCAAATATTTCAAAACGATACAGCAACAGCAGAATAAAAATGCGAAATAAAAAATTTATCCAATCTCTGAAACATAAAAGCTCGAGAACAATCCTGCTAACATTTCAACATATTTTTAAAAATAAATCTCAAACGATTCCTATCCAGAGAACTTCACTGCACACAAAGGTGAACGAAATCACTACTAGTGCACGATAGGACGCAGGAAATCCCTCGCTGCAGATGCTCTCTTTATCCTCGTACGTATATAAAGTGTAGTAAACTTTGAGCTGCCCGAAATACATCGGTCGATCGGCAGCTGTCGATCGCACATGCCAATTTTCGAATCGTCAGAAAGAGAGAGAGAGAGAGAGAGAGAGAGAGAGAGAGAGAGACTCTGACTCTGACGTAGTCACGTCGCTGATAGTAAACGTAGGGGGGGCTCTATACTCTCTGTCTCGTTCGGTTTCGAAAGCGACTTATAATTAATTCGAGGTTTATTTTTTCGGGGCTGATGAAAGAGGCGTTTTCTTTTTATATTGCGGCTATATAGGCTTGATTTAGGCTGGGATCGACTAAATATTTTGACGTGAAAGTTGATTTAAGAAGCGTTGATTTTGGCGCGTTAGGTATTATTATTATATATATATTTGAATATTTTATTATATGCTTTTATAGTGTGGAATTAAAGTAAATATAGAATTGTATACTATAATATACTAGATAATGCCTGACGTTTATAAAATAAACCAAAAGCCTGTTTGCTTATCGCTGACACGTGCGAGAGGTGTATATTATACGCATCGACTTATATCTGTACACCGGTTAATATTTATAAACTTCACGAGATAATACTTTCATATGCAATTATGAGATCAAAATTATTTTCCTTTAACAAAAACAACTAATATTCGCGCTTAATTAATATAGTATAAAAGTCGTGTCCATAACTTAAACAGACTAGCGATCGAGTATACACTCCATATAATAAAATTTTAATTTTCGAAAGAATAATATACTGTCAAGAAAGGAGCGTCAAAATAAAAGTCAAACACATTTCATCTTAAAAACAAAAATAAAAACATTTTTATTCATGACAAAAGACAATAATACACTCATCATATATCTTACAATATACAAGCTAAGCGTGTCACTTGAATCTCGCCCTGAAAAGACCTCGCGCACAATACGCTATAGAAGATTATACCAGAGAGAAGGAACAACAAGGAGGAGGAAGAGGATGAGAAGAAGAGCCTATACTGCAATTGCATCAAGACTCATATACAGGAGCTGTACAAAATTCGTTTCCTCCTCACGGTTCCATCATCATCACAAAGTTCGGCCATTGACACTACGGCTATATCTTACGCTCTAATCGATAAATAAAAGCTCGCGCATATTATATACAAAAGTCATGCAAGCGCGCATAGCTCATCTCTCTGCGTGACGTGTGTCTGTGCAAATCTGATGAAGCTTCATTATATCGAAGGCGAGACGAGTAAATATTTTCGCGATATACGATGTTTACCGAGAGTACTATATACTGCAGTCGCGATTTATATATCGGAAAGCTTGCATGCGCGAGCTTTTCGTCTCGAAAGCTCTGCGAGAGCTTTTCGATTCGCGTCAAGTTTATTTCGCTTCGTTATTATTATATAGTTTTAAAAAACGCTGTGACTTGACGTGAATCGTTATGTATACTGTCAATCTCTCGTTGAAAATTTTCAAGTATATCCATAAATTAATAATAAAAAAGTAGCGATAGTCAACGAGATTTCCAGTAAATATAAATCTAATACACAGAAAATACTTATATAAAGAAACAATAAAATACCTATGATGTGGTGGTACTTGTCGATGAACTGAGCGGTACTTTGAATGCCCATGAGTGCCAGGTCGTAGTCCGTGGCGTATCGTGATTCCAAACCGGCGCACACAAGGCTCGACATCAACACCGGTGTCTCTACCTCCAGCCAATAATGCTCATCACCAGCATCACTTCTTCTCTAGACCCCGTCAACATCCTCCTCTTTATTTCTTCTCTCACACTCAATTACTATTATAATTTAAACAAACAAACAAACAAAAAAAGACACTCGAAGTCACACTAGCACAGCAAGTATAGCACACAGAACTGTCCACTTTTACGAAGTGGTAATACAATAAGTAGCACAGCAGTAATAATTATTCCAACCGGCGACCATGACTTTATAGATATATATAAGCATCAGTGCAAAGAGAGATCGAGCTCACCGCCGGCTACGATCGCGATCGACTACTACTGCCGAGCTTTGCGCGCGTGCTATGGCCTTTGGACCATTGGCAGAGCGCACTCCCTCCCGCCAGGGGCCTATTTTAAAACTCTTGTCCTTCCGCGTGTCGGTGTGTGTGTGTATAGTGAGCTTTCTTTATGCTATACTTGCTACGCGCGAGATTGGCGCTATACTCGCGCGCATGATCACTATAGGTTGAATTGAAGGTGTATGTGTGTGAGTTGTGGTTTGGTTGAATGGTTAGATGAATGTTGTTGGTGAAGTGGGAATAACAGTTGCGGATGTTTTTTTTTTATCGAGTTTTTGTGATTAAACTAAATATTTTAAAATAAGCGTTGACCAGACCGTAAGGAATATTAAAAAAGTAATGAAAATTAGCATCAGTCGACTGAAATAAAGAATCAATTTCTGAGAGTACGACAACAACTTTCCATTTCACGAATTATAAAACGAATTTAAAAAAAAAAACCAACGAAACATTTCGCACACGTCACAGTGGCATCACTCGAACAATATCTCAAGAAGACTCCAGTCACTTACTCTTTGTCGAACAAAAGACGCATTGCAGCATCTATTTCTTCCTCGTCGTCTAAGAAAATCGACGTTGTCTCTCTGGAGGAAGAGAGTCACGTTAATTCGGAAGTGCGCATCAGCTGGAACGTGGAAAGCCGAGGATAATGGGAGGCAAACGACCTAAGAGTCTCGTCGTTTATTTCGGAATAGAGAATATTTGCACGTTTCCTGCAGTAGCGCTTTAACTCTTCCGTTTCTGTAATTGTGCAAAAATCCTCTGACAAAGGACTTTCGTTTTTTTTTCTTTTCATATCCTGTCTGTGTATATACACAACTCTTCGATTGACTGACAGACTTGAAACTACTTTGTGTATTACTCATATACAACAAAGTGTGCTCGCAACTGCGTGACGATCACGAAAAATTTATTCGTCCCGAAAGAAACAAAGCCGAAGGAAAAATTCACACGAAATAAGCGATGAGAGCGACAAGTTCCCTTTAAAAACGCAGAATTATCATCGAGTTTCCGGAGTTGGGAGGCGAATGACATCTTCCTCGCTGTATTATATTGTATATAAGACAAAAGACACTCGCGCGCGCGCGCACACACTTCGTATTTTATGCGGAATAACTTTTACCCAGAAGAGAAGATACTATTTCGGTGCGTGAGAGATGACATTGTGTGTGCTTGTCGCTAAAGTGTTTTTATTTATAAAGTTATTCTACGTATAACAGTTCGGTCTCAGTCGTTATACACGGAATGAATATGAATGGCTATGATCTGATTTTTTTTTCTTCCTAGAAAAGTTTTTCCTGGTATCCGCATCAGTTACTTAATTATCATAATGACATCACTGTGAGAGAACCCATTCAATCACAAGCGTTTTGGAAAGGTATATAAATTCAAAATTTTGAAAATAAATTCACACTAGCCTCACAATGAATCAACGGGATTACAGCAGTCGTCGCTCGAGTGTAGCCCTCTCGACACATGACTCAACGCTGTCTTTAAAAAAAGAAAATACAGCTCACACATCTTTCTTAAATTAATTATCCGCGCAACTCTCGAAAGGATACACTCTCGATCTCTCTCGAAAACTTGAAAGAAATCTAAGATAAATGCTTGATGATGGCTTTCGACTACATAACTAAATTCCTCGACTATTTAATCATCCCCTACTTTTAGCGGTAAAAAGCTTGCGATTTGAATAGAGAGAGAACGCGCGCACACGTGCAGCAACAATGAAAAAGCCATCATATGTATAAAATCGACACGGTGATCTTTTCCAAGAAGCATATCGGCTTTGGCAGACTGCCTTATTCCCTCTCGGTTTTTACGACGATTATATTATTCTTTTCGCGCCTTCGCCACGCAGAAACTGGCTAATTAGAGGCTTATATTCATATTAATCGCTGTGTGAAAACTTACTGATGATATGCTTCTTTTTTTTATACACCGCACGTGTGATCGGTATGGACACGTGACTACTAGCTGCGAAAAATAATTCTGATGCGTATACATCATCTCTTACACAGAAGATTAAAAATAAACCGATCGTCTGACACAACTCGTCCCTAATCTACTGACCGCGCGAAAGACATCCTCATTATATATATATATATTAATCCAATAAACACAATAGCGAACCGGTTAATCGTTTAACGATCGATACCGATTTTTCTTTTTTCGCCCTCGTCGCAGCAGGAAAGCCATACAGTCGACCTCGAGCAAAAACGTGTCCGAGACCCTTATACTTCATCTTCGTCTTCGTATACTGGTGTATTATAGTTATATAGTATAGCACAGTTTTCGCGCTGCCGCGTGACGTCACGGCCGATTTATTTCGGGCGACGGTGGACGCAGCGGTATCTTTAGAAACGGCAATCGTCGCGTCGCCCCCGTCGCTCTGATGTGTATGTTTCATTCTTCTTTCCGTGTGTGCAGATAATAAAATAGGAACTCTCCGAGCAACGGACAGGGTTAAGGTGGAATTTATATATATATATATAGGAGAATATTTGCGGTCAAAGTCACGTGATATTTGTGGTGACGGAATTATTGGTTTCGTTGAATAGTTTGGAAGAGTTATAGGTGGTTGAGAAAAAAAAACATTGGAGAATCGTAGGTCTGAACCGGAAACGAGAAATTAGAGCACAAGGTGGTCGACAAGGCTCACTTCTAGCTCTGATGCCCGCCGTGGTCTTTTTCTGTAATCGTAAAACGCGCTTTAGTGCTTTAAATTTGAAAGTTTTACTGGCGCTGCTGAGAGGAAATTGGACTATATAAAGTTGAATGGATATATTATAATTATTATAAGAAGATTGATTGGCTTTTTTATCGTTAATATAATTCTTGTGATACGTTTGTTTACTTTTCAATTATCAAAATTAAGAGTTCGTATACGTTATTCCATCATATAATGAGAAAAAGGTATATTAAAAGCCGTAACTGTGTTTGCTAACAAAACACAACGGTGTTTATACATCATTATACAATTCCCATTTATTTTGGTAGGCTGTTAGGAAACCTCGAAATAGGGTTCGTATATGTATAACATATACATATAGACAAATCGGCCTTACACTTGTACGCTCTATTTCCGTCCAATATATATGTATATCCGATAGCAACCAGAAATCGGTGTATTTCTCAGAATATTTTTCCCCTCCTGCCAAACTTGACACTGTACAAATGCTGAATTTCACTCAGTTCGAAATTCGAAAGAGCCTAAGTCTTCAAAACTAGATTTCTACTCAAAATACACAAAACCGATCGAGGAAACATTGGTAGCAGATACATCAGAGCTGAAATTGAATAGTCAAATATCCTGCCTAGAAAATGGAATAAAGACGTACTCTGACCAAAAGCTTTCAGGCTTACAAAACTTCCATAAAGCCATTCTCGCGTAAAGCTCTTAAATTCACGTGTGAGCACGAGACGATGCTCGTGGCTTTGTTTCACATCGGCCCGCCAAAACAGCGACGCGCAGGCGTTTGCGGAAACAGCCGAGCTCATTATGCAGCGGTAGCTGAAGTTTCGATTGGATCTAAGCCAGTATACCGGAGAGACTATGAGAGTCAAAGTCAGAGGCCGTGGTTATTCCCTTAGTAGAGGTGGGAGACAAGAGATTATAGGTAGGAGTGATAGGTGCCATGATGGTTTGGTGTATTCGAGGATATTCCTGAGTCCGAATAAAAGGTATAAACAATTTAATTCTTTAACTGTTGCGTTGCTTAAATTATTTCCAAAAACATACAAACGGAAAGGTTTTCCAGCAATATCACATTTCCAGCAACAGATTTATCTCGCAACACCTTTAACAGCTTGTTTATACATTTTTATGCACTATGTCGTGGTCGAACATGCTCGAAGTGCGTAATGTTTTTCCACTTTCAGGCGTGAAAAAAGGTCTATTTTACACCCATCTTCGGAAAATCTATATTTATTTACAAACCCATTTTTTATACACGAATAAATATATAATTATAATGTTTGTCTTAGATTGGTAAAGCGAATAATTCTGCCAAATTTTTCGAATACCTATAAAACAATATGCATATCGAATAACGTAACAATAATATTCAACGCAAACAAACGTACTTCATCATCGTTTATTTTGATGTGTGTACCAGCTTAAAGAAGTAACCATCAGTTTTCTGTAAAAGAGCTGACGGATGATCGAACTCTACGGCTTCTCCATTATCCATCACCAGTACCTTGTCACTATCCATTATCGTGTTTAATCTATGGGCGATAGTCAATACTGTGCAGTCCTTGAATGCAACCTTGATAGTCTTTTGAATGAGTTCATCAGTGGCAGCATCAACATTGGCAGTAGCTTCATCCAGTACCAGAATCTTGTTTCTTTTAACAATTGCACGAGCTAAACAGAGCAGCTGTCGCTGACCGACACTAAGGTTGCTTCCACCTCGATCGATATTATGATCCAGGCTATTGAAAGTCTTGCTAAGCTCGACATGCTCCAGAGCTGACCAGAGAGAAGCATCATCGCACTCACGTTTCGGATCAAGATTGTCTCTTAATGTCGCAGAAAATAAAACTGGCTCCTGAGGGATAATGGAAATGTGGCTTCGTAAATCGGATAAACTGATTTTCTTGGTGTCAATGCCATCGATCAACAAGGTACCATCGATCTTAGCTAGCCTGAACAAGGCAGTTATCAAGGACGATTTTCCAGCACCTGTGCGTCCAACTATACCTACCTAAAAGTTCATAGTAGATCCTTTATTTCTTTATACTACTCAGATGATAATAGTAACTATAAGCCTATTACCTTCATTTTGGGTCTGATCGTAATATTGAGGTTTTTTAAAACTGGTTCAGCTTCTTCGGAATACCTCAAGTATACTTGCTCGAAAATCACTTCACCCCTAGCTGGCCAGTTCTCACTTGGTTTGATGGCAGACTCCAGCTCGGCATCAATCTCTTTTTCCATATCCACAAATTGAAAGATTCTCTCCACACTTGACATCTGGTACATAACATGGGTCAATTGAACGAGAGACAACTGCAGACTGCTACAGATATAACGAAGCTGCAGTAGCGTCAAACCAACATCACTCATGTGCATGTTGTCATTTTTAAGTGCAATACTGACATAAGCAACGACAGTCCAAAGTAAATTCGTTATCAAGCCCGCCCATTCTCTAAATACCATCGTAGTCGTCCATACCAAATAAGATGTCGAGGTGTGGCGATCCTGACAAAAATAAAAAATTCGACTGACAAAATGTTGATTTCCGCTGGAGCGAATCGTCAATAGACCTGAGAGTGACGAGGCTGCGTGAGACAGAACTGGACTTTGAGCTTTAACCAATTTAAATTATTTAAGTATTATTACGCTGAACCGAAGTCAGTTTTAATTTGAATTTGAATGAATAAATAAAGATTCAATCCTATTATTTGCGGATGATGCAACGGTAATATCCAGTGTGGACACTTGGACAGAGACTCATTAAAAAATGAATATTCAACTAGAAAAGTATCTACCTGGCTCAAACTTACACTGTTATCACTAAATATTGATAAAACCGTTTATATCACGTATGGAAATTATTGTATTAATGTGCCAAAACTGATAGAAATAAGAATCGATTATAAAATAATCAATAGAGTTGAAGTTGATTATTATAAATATCTAGGGATAGTGATTGATTATAATCTCAAATGGGATAAACATATCAAATATATCCTTAGCAAGACCAAGTACATGATATTCCTTTTCCATAAACTGGCTAAAATAATGAGAGTGGATGTATTAATGATCGTATACATTTATTAATAGGATAATATGCTATGGAAATATAGCTTCGGGTGGTCCATACAATAACAACCTTAACTTATTACAATCTCTTCAAAACAAACTATTAAGAAATGTGACTAAAAATAATTTGTTTGCACCGTGAAGACAACTGAACTTAAATCAAATTTTGCTTATGAATCATTAAAACACCACTATCCAACACAGAGATCTATCTTAATACTGTACGTAAAACCAGGAAATACATTGTGTAACGAGTGCGATAAAGTTACGAATTAAGCACGCGGGCGGGTTGACGATCGCTTCGCTCGTCCGACATGAAGCCCGCGTGCCTGATAGAGAACTTGCCGCACTATTACGTACAATATTTTTATCACTAATGCGAGGAAAGTGTATGCGTCGGGGTTATAGTGACTGAGAGGGAGCAACGAGAGTGCGAGCAGCGTGCGATATTTTCATAACGCACGCTATTAACGTGCATTATTGTAATTACGCAATGCGTTTGCGTACGTTATTAGAATAACGCACGGAGTGTACAATCGGCCATTTTGCATAAGCAAAATCCTTACGTTATGCGGCATTTTCCGAGCATGAGTGATAAAAAGGAATATAATCTTACCTAAGAATGTACAAAACAGTAGGATTTAAAAATAGTTATATTATGGCTGTCAAGTTATTCAATAACTTGCCTTTGGAATTGAAAAATCTAAGCAATAAATTGAATATCTTGAAGCTTAAACTAAATTGGTACCGGTCCACGTACAGAGATTGATTTCTATATGTGGATGTTACATGTATGTAAAATTTATACTAATTTAATAAATAAATAAATAAATAAATAAAATGATTTATACCATTGTTCTGCAACTTATTAAGGCCTACAATAGTGGATAGTGTCATTCTCGATAAATTATAATACAAATATACAACGACCAACGTTGGAAAGATGGTCCACCAGTTGACTATTAAAACTGGTAAAATTGCAGCAAAGCAATTCGACATATTGTCTATTACATCGAAGCTGCTCTTAGATAATTCTTCATCGGTTCTATACGTGTCCTTCGTAAAACGGTTTAAAATTCGCCCTGTATCGAAATTTGTAAACTTTATAATAAATAAATAAATGTAGGTCTTATAATTTTGTACTTACCAGCCGGATTGACATCGAAGAATCTTAATGACGTTTGTATTAGACTAGCAAACATGCTATTGTGAAGTTCTTCACTTGCGTTAATCATCCCTTTGAAAAGTAAGATATTCTTAACAATTGATATGACTATGACCGATGCAATTAAAGCCCCGCAAACGTATAACGAATTTTCCATGTAAGACAGTGTCGTCTCCTGGTCATCTATAGAAACCA
>UCOJ01000488.1:0-97083 GCA_900474305.1 Cecidostiba fungosa | reverse complement strand
GTGGTAGCGTGGCCGAGCGGTCTAAGGCGCTGGTTTAAGGCACCAGTCTCTTCGGAGGCGTGGGTTCGAATCCCACCGCTGCCAAATTTTTTTCCCGCAAAGTAACGCGAATCACGTAATACTGCATCAGGTTTATGAAAGTATTTTACAATTCTTTATTTTGAATTTTTTGTTTCTTAATTGATTTTTTATCTTTTTAGAATTTACTTCTATTTCAGGATTACTTAACAACTATTATAAAAAAAGCAATCAGCCTACCTTTAAGGAAAACGGCTGGCAAAGATCAATCTTAACAATGCCGTAATTGCCCATAAGCGTAGCCCATATAGCCCTTATCGTAGACCCGAAGGTCTCCATCTTCTTGGGCTGTCCAAGCTGTTCTCTAACGAAGTTTCCATCGACGAGCCTCTCGTAGTTCATAGAGACCGGCACGAGGAGCGCATCTTCAATAGTACCATCCATGTAGGCGTCGATGACGACGCTGAGGATGCCACCCTTGGGCATACAGGGCTTGCCGGTGCGCGTCCTACCTCCCTCGACGAAGAACTCGAGGTTGTGGCCGGCGCGAAGACACTCCATGATGTAGGTGTGTAGAGTGGCTCGGTACAGCATGTCGCGACGACCAGCTACTGGATCCAGACGGCGTTTTATGAAGAAGGCACCCAGACCGCTCATTAGCCAGCTGTGAAACATAGTTATTGTTGATTTACAAGTTTTGTATGTTCGTATGCAAGCCAACAATTTTTTGTAGAGTAAAATTTGTAATTTTCTTGGGAAGCTTTTATATACAAGCAGTATAATACAAGTGCTTTACGAATACTGGTGATTTGGTCTGCAACTGTTCTACTTGTAGTAGAGCAACTAAAATTTAACAACAAAATTTATCAAATCTATTCAACAGAATCATAAAGCATCAAGGATCGTATATATAAAAAATCTGTAATCATAAGAATAACCAAGAAGCTTAGACTTTATAAACAAAAAAGTTCATGCTGAATAATCAAGGATAAGAACCAAAATTGTCAGGGCTTTACTCTACTGTGAAGCTATTCTTAATCACCACTCACGTTTGTATTCCCTCGTTCATTCTCATTAAAATACGTCGCCAAGGAGTCATGTTAGACTGGCCAACGCTTCCGTGAGCAACAAACAAGGTAATCAATAAAAACCCTCGACAAAAACCTTGAATCATCCTCAACGAATAACCAAATCAACCACACCATCTTACCCAAAGAGCGGAATCCTGAGGTTATCTCCAGCCGCCACGAGCGGACTCCTGATATTGTTCGTCAGTGTGAGAAAGCTGATCATAATATAATCGAGATGACTTCGGTGCAGAGGCATGAAAACGAGGGGTAGGTTGGTCTCGTTGGCTTTACGAAGCATCTCGATGTGGCGGCTCTGGACGGCGGCCGACTGGATGAAGCAGGGGAGGAGTTTGTACAGGGTCCAAGCGGCAAACCTTAGCACGGCGTCGCTCAGCGAGCTCTGCATACGCTCCAAGATCGACCTGGCGCGAGCCTCGGTCTTATTGAGAGCCTCATGCTCGGAGATACCCTCCGCTCGGCAGGTGTCTCGTGCTGTCTGGCGTATTGCATCCTTCAGTCTTTCGTCGTCCAGGACCTTGAAAAATACGAGATTTTGTTTGAATTTTTATTATTTCACAAGAATGAATTTAATGATTTTCTTTTACGTACAGTTTCTGTGACCCTTGGATAGTCATACTTCATAAAGCTAAACACTTGGGTCGTGTGTGAGAATATTTTTGACAAAATATTCGGCTTTGGGTTGACGATGAGGAGATTCGTTATATTTGACTGGTGCTGTTTTGCAGCTACATTTACTAGAGAATCCTGAAATGACAAAGTACACGATTACAACGTAGAAACTAATTTTCGTTCACATTGTATCAAAGTGTTCGCGAAGGCAAGTTTTTTGCTCAGACGTATCTGTAAAATGCTAAATAATAGCCTTTAATGTTCCATGTCAACATGAATCAGTAAGTTTGACGAAGCTTACATCGTAATCGTAAACACTCACGTTTGTGGTCTCTAAGTAGCCCTGGATAACCACAACTCGCAGCCATCGTTTAAAGAACCCCGGCGATTCGTCGTACATCTTAAATTCTTATTTATTGCGAGTATGTCAAAGCAAGACAATCATCGTTTCTGTCGAAGATAAAGATATTTTCGAAATATCTTTGTGTCAATCGTATCTTTGAGATCGGAAACATTTATAAGTTAAAGAAAGAGTTTCAACTTGACGAAAAGTGTTTGGTAAATTAAAAAAGAAAACATCTAATATCTTTTGCAGTTATCTTATCACCTGATACAAAAGTGCTCGGCGACATCTGTTATAAAATTCCAAAAATGTTTAAAATATTTAAATTTCAATAAAATATTCCCTAAACAAGTACGATTTGAAAAACAAAAACTAAACAAAGACCGAATCCACTGAATGAACAGTGATTATCACAAAAAACGACCCACTATAAAACAACACCGAAATATTTGAGCGGACTGTCGCAATCTAAAGAAAGCTCAAGCGAGGCGCTGACGACGCCGTGTAAATATAGCCCAAATTCGCACGCCTCTTAAAAAAAAAAAAACTCGTTTCTACACCAAATCCCCTGACCACCTATTGGCATATAGTCGAATCAAGTCCACCAACACACTTTTCGTCAAGGCGATACCGTCATCTGTCGCCAAACATTTCTCCGGAGCAGTACCTAACACATTCGTTACATAACCGACCGCGAAATCGCGTCGTTATCAGTCACAAGACACATTGCATCAACTACGCACAACACGTGGAATTTGAGAAATCGCGTGATTCTGCCCCGATTTTTTTGCCGATTTTCCAAAGATAATACACCGAGCGCTTCGAGATTTTTGGGAGAACTGCGGCGGAGGTGGTGGCCGCCAAAGTTCTAGGTATATCTTAAAGGCTTTTCGTATTTTTAGCGCGAGAGATGAGGAAGCGCATTGCTCGCAGGCGGAGGAGGAGGAGGTGACCGGCGGTTGATAAGCTAGAGTACACCTGCACCTGAGACCGGGTGATCGTCCGCGAGAAGATTTTGCGCTTTGGCATTGGTACAGAACGAGCTTGAAATAATTTGATTAGGGAGCGAAGCTTTTTTTGTCAGCGTTGCGAAATTAAAAAAAAGCGGCGATTGATTCGCTACTGCAGACAAGTGATAATTCTAAGAAACAAGAATATGTGCATAATAAAAGATAAAATGGTTTTCTTGACGCTAGCCTGCGATATTTTTACGGAAATAAATTCCGATATCGTTAGTGTGTAATGAAAATAACGACCGTCGTATCATCATCTCATTCAAATCCTATCGAGTACGTCTAACGAGATTTATGTAACACGTGCTACAGCAAATAAACAAACGTGAACAAGCAAAAAAGTTGTTGCTTTCGACACATCGTTACAAAGTTCACGTGACTGCGATACGAACAATCTATATCATGTGCATTCATTCATTAATTCGTTAATTAAAAGTGGATAATAAATTAAAACAAAAGTCTCCTCTTTCTTGACAACGAACAAGATTGCCGTTAAACTTACCCTCGACGCGGGTGTACAACTACTACAGCAGAAGTAGGTGAACGACGAAGACTTGGTTGGGTCTGCGATCGAGATTTCGGACTCCTTGATCCGAAAGAGGGAATTGTTGCGGACGATCCGAGCCTGCTCCTTGTTCTTGACCGCCCGCTTTTGTACCGACAGACCAGCTCGTCGTAGTTCTGGAAAAATTAAATTTCTCGTCAGTCATAACATCAAATTTTGATAATTTAACGTCAAAGTTTGATTAATTAAGAGGAGAGTTTTTATAACGTAGGGAGTAGTGATCGATGTGTCCTTACCATTTGTAGAAAGTCTCGGGACATTTATATCGTCCGGTATTCTGTCCGGGCCTGTATTTGACTCCCAACTCGTGTACACTTCCTGAATGCGATTCTGTATCACATCCACCATGTCGGTGGCTCTGTAACAAAGAGAGACGATATTACAATTAGTGAACGTTATTAATTGGCTTTGATCGACAACGATGAATCACATATTTCACGGATTGAGGGATAGTTTGCTTCATAAAAGTGGAGAACGATTTTGTTTTGAATCCGACGCTGTGGAGAGTTATGTTACAGAACGAAATAATAAGACCGAGTGAAAGGGAAAGTAATACGACGATGGCTTATACAATGAACAAAAGAGTTCGTAAACCGTAAAATTGAAAGATGACAGGACTTGATAAGGTATGTTCATTAATATCGAGAAAATCGGTTCGACTTTCCACAATTTAACGATATTTGTTGGAAATGGGTATTAAATAAATGACAAATCTGCATTCACTCAACAAAATATACCTTCAATTTATCGAACTCGTACAAAGAAGGAATCACGTCTGATTAGTATACCACTGTTCTCGTGAGACGCTCATGCGAGACTAAAACACTTGATAAAGGGTTTAGAAGCCTTCGACGCTTACGCGTTTACCAACTATAGTTTCTTTCTCTCTTTCTTCCTATACATTTCACTTATCAGTTCTGAACCTATAGAAGCAAGTCGAGCCATTTTTGCTATAGCATGTGACATTATAAAAACTATATATTCAGAGCCTCATAGCGATATTCCAACAATATCTGTACTTGAAATTTTAAAATATGAATCATAATTCAGTAATCAAAGGATAATTCGCATAGCGTAAAACGACAATTGCTTGCGTCAGTTCATAATACAACCTACACGTGTCGATTTAACGCAGGTGAGAAGCGACTTCCGTAAAAAGTGCCAAGAACGCAAAACAGTATAGAGTATGCCTGATATCTATCAACAGTACGACGAGATAAAAAGATAGCACACACTGAAATAGAGCACTAACAAACTCATAATAGGATTAAATGAAGCGTCAATGTCGAAAAAGTAGAAACAGACTCCTTATTTTTTATTTAAAAATGAAACAAAAATAATAGCGTTTCTTAAAACAGCTATGCTTGTTACATATACTGCGTATTGTTTTCCTGCTCGTCATAATCAAAAATCAAATTAGTAACTAATCCACTTCGATGACTCGCTTCTTCTTTCCGTCACATATGCAAATCAACTCAAACAACAACTCCTCTTCCTTCAAAATTGCTGAAACCTTACACGCATGGAGCACGTGTCTCCGAAACTCTGCAACCTCTAACGTCGCATCGGAAAACACCATCAGCAGCACCAGAAGCCGACAGGAGAATTGCATAAAATCATCTCGTCTAACGAAGCCTCAGGGCAAGACGATCAAAATTGACGAATTACGTCGTACACGCGATCGAAAACTCCACGAGGAATCGTGTATATATAGAACACTGCCAAGAGTTAGGTACCGTTCGTTAGACGCGGCCATTGGCGTAGTAGAACGCATACTAGGCCAGCTTTTCTCATTCAGCGGTAGGTGAGAGGATGAAAGAGAGAGGAAGATGCTGGGGATTTCTGCGAGAGATTGGTTATAGTGATAATTTTTTTTTTTTTAATTTTGGTGTTTTTTTACAATGATCTCATTTCAGAGAGGTATAAGACTCGGGTTTGGATATGAAAGACGATATTAATCGTATTTTCCGGTGCTTGTGCCTGCAGGTATTGTATAATTTATGAGTTCTTTACGTTCCTTTAAGAGAAAAATTTACGGTTCTCAGTTAGAAAACCTAGCTTTGCATTTTTACCGGTTTGCCTAATGAAGCAGCCGCAGAATATAAAACGTGTCGAAGTAAGTAACCTTTTCGTCTATTATCGCTCGAATGCAGAGTAAATTCTCGAATTAAAATTATATCTGTTTATGCGGCCACGTGCTTTACTCGAAAAGTACCGTTGATCAAATTCGAATAAATTAGAATTCAATTTCCACCATCGTTCATCATTTTGATATAATTATAAGCCGTATCAAAGCTACAAGTTATTTTATTTTGAACACGTGCTCCACTAGAGCTGTATAGCTTAATTATTATTATCGAAAGCGTTTATCGAGCAATCCGATAGAATAATAGCCTACCACGACTACATCCATTAATCTTACGAATTCATAACTATTTTTCAAATTTGAAGAAATTCCAACATTAATTGCTGCATCGACGTTTGAATAATCGTCCGTTCCACTGAACGGAATAATTATCCTTCATGCCAGTTGCATTAATCTTTTACTGGCAAAGTAAAAATCGCATCTATCGCGTGATTAATTGTTATCATCGTTTAGTTCGTTTATTTCCTGACCAATAATCGCAAATCGCCTGACACCGAAAGATCACTATATAGCTTTGACACAAAAGTGGCGCTGCTTATCTGTGTAAACACAACTGCACTCATCTGCTGGGCTATAGCGCTATAAAGGTCAAAGTTCTTTCGCAAACAATGGAACTTTATTGAGAGATTCAGTTTTTCCCAGAGTCGTCATCAGCATTGCTGAAATAGCTGTAAAATTTGCACATTGCGGAGTTTGGGTAGAAGTTTACGTAAAAAAAAATTATATCTGAATTGATATTACGATGAAGGCTCGTTTCGAAATACGAGTCAATTTACGAGGAGCCTAGATAAACATGTAGACAAGTGTATGCACAACGTTTATTGCTAGATTGAAGGACTCTGAAAGAGGTGTTTATGGAATGCGTAATACGCCGCTCGGATGTGCCTGGCGATTCACGAATCACACGTTTCATTCACGACTATGCCATCTTTTTACTTTTTAGACCAGAATTTTCCCCCTTTTTATTGTATTGATTATTTAATAGTCACGTTTGTATATTTTATTTATTATTGTTGCAAAAAAAAAATAGACAAAACTCATATTTCAGCGTAAATCTTGGTTTTGCATGCACGAGACAGATAAAACGTAAATCTTTTAATAACCCAGTCGTAATCGACGATTAAACAAGTAATCAAAGCGACCATAACAGGTGAAGCAAAACAAATTTAGGTGCAACAATAGGCATTTACTGATAACGATGATAATTTACAATAACTACAATAAGACTACGACCCTCCTCCCAAAAAAAAAAAAAATTATTTTCCCACCTCACGTACCACACACTAGATTTTTCCCTCACCATATAGCTCGCGGCTTCCGACTGTCTGGCCTGTGGTATCGCGTGACAGTCGAGCACCGGCCATTACAGTCACATCGAGATGTAGAACCGGTTGACAATCAAGAGCATTTTAATTTCTACGCGCTTCTAGGCAAAATAGACACACGCCGTGCATGAGAAATATATCGAATTGCATCACCCGGCGGTCACGATGTGGCGTGAGCCGACGTATTTCGCGATGCTTTTATTCATTGAGTTTATTTCGTTCGTAGCTTTATCCTCAACACCCGACTGATCTTGGTGTACGTTTTTTGAGGAGGTTACAGGCTGGAAAAATTATTAGACGCGTTGTGGTTTGATTTCTAAAAATTTATTTTCATTTTAAAATATATTACGTAATTTCAAAACGTTTAGTTTAGTGTAATGATGCATGTGCAGCAATACGAATGTTAATGCCTCATACATCGTAAAAGCAGAACTAAATGTATGCAAATTTTTAAAATGTCACTCTTATAATAACTAAAGTTTCCTACATTTCTGTGTTGTACACACAACTCATGCAAATACGCTCTCGCTTATTTTTACCAAATGAGTTCGTTCGACGTTTATTTAATTTCAACAATTTAATTAATTTCGCAATTACTCCTTCTAGGAAGGCGTATGGCAGCCAGCTATAAGTATTTCGAGAATCGGAGATTTCGCGACGCGAAAAAAGCAGTCGGCCTCAGGTGCGACTGTCCGCTACCGTATACACACGCATCAGAGAGTCGAAAAATTTTTCATTCTTCATTATGTACACGCGCGTGTGTGGCACAACCTTCGAGAGGCCCCTTTCGATCATTCCAGGGTCGCGATCCTCGCCTGATCGATTTATCGAAAAACGCACAAGAGTATCTCTCGTGTAAATGCTCTCGTATAGCTGAGAAACTGCAGTGATAGCAAAGATAAGAAGGAGGGAATTATGCAGAGTTAGTTACACAATAATATTAAAATTGCCTCTTATCGTCGGACGTTTCGCAAACGTTTATTTTCTGCATCGCGTGCTGCGCGTTATCAATGAAAAGCGTCTCCTGCGCGCATCGTCGGGAAAAGTGTTGGGAAATCAATTTTCAATCTATGTGAGGCCACCGCCAGTTTTATGAGGCGAAGTTTATCGGATCGTTTAAATTTTCATTATGGTATATATGTGTACAGATATGGGCTGTTCTTCTCGTTATCATTTGCGATTCAAATGAACGTTCGAACATCAGACTGTCAATTTCGATATAATTATATATAAGACTAGATTACTTTGTAGGTCAGGTGTCAACAATGGAATAGATACGCCTGCTTATCTTTATCAACTGTGACATTCGTTTACTAGTGTCAAATGAGTTAGGAGGCAACTAGTCTTAAAAAAAATTTTAAGCATCAATTCATAACTGTCCCTATAACAAATAACAGGAGATTGCAAGGATGCTGTATGATAACGAAGAAAGAGCGAAAGGCTTTTACTCAATTACTTGCGGTGATACGACTCCAGCAGACCTTACCAGACTCACGATCTAACCTTCACGTTATAATAACCTCGTTTTTTACGCGTTAAAAGATTAGGCAATTTTCCTAACATTAGATTGATTAGATATCCGTTAAAAAAAACTATGTTTCATTCAATACTTCGAGATCACGTGATCTTCAGTCAAATTCACGATACTCGTATAATTTGATCATGATTTGACATCGTGACCGTATTATGATACCATCTACTTTCAAATTTTCATCATTCCGCTGTTTCTGGTAGCACTACTGCAACACTTGTATAGCCCGAATTCGATTACCGATGAATATCTCGTAATATTCCATATTTCACAGAGAATAAAAAAAATGAAGTCCCAACCAACCTATGACTAAGAAAGTAATATATCACTCCGCAGAAGAGGAAGAGCTCGACGAGTCCTTCCATC
Organism: Cecidostiba fungosa; assembly: GCA_900474305.1. NCBI lineage: Eukaryota > Metazoa > Arthropoda > Insecta > Hymenoptera > Pteromalidae > Cecidostiba > Cecidostiba fungosa. Next base: position 88,076 of record UCOJ01000488.1, on the reverse strand, counting down.
CTTTCTCTCGATCGTTATCCCCTTCCTTGCTCAACGTTCCTTCCTTCCTTCCTTCCTTGCACTTCCTGTTCCTCAGACGAAACAGCTTGGAGCATCGACAATGGCACTACTGACGCGTACGATCGACCGGATCGGTTGTCCCATCGCCGATCGATCTCCTTCGTAATCGCGTCTCCTCATCGATGCCGCACAAAGCACTGAGATCGAACCCTCGCGAGTTGCTTGTTTTGTGTTGAATGTCAGCGATGATAGCAAGAGAGAGATAATCTGCGCGCGAGTCGTTTAATATACCATTTGAGTATACCCCGTGCATGACGACGAGCTATATTGTTTACATGCGCAATTCTGATAGGAACTTTTGCTCATTTTTGTTTCGGTAGGATCTGACGTGGTTTTATATCGAGCGGAAAACTCGAGGGACTCAATTTTTTTTTTGCTTTCTGTAGGTCATGCACGGAGCGATCAAGTGATAAGAGGATGCGCACGTACTGCTTCTTACGTCGTTTCGAATGGAGGAGCAACTTTTTTTTTATTTTTGTTATACTGCAGATAGGAATGTGATTTTGAAAAGAGAGTCAACGTTTAATTGTATGCACAGCTCTATTGTAAGATCGTATCGAGCGACTAATTGAGTAGCATCAGGGCGTCATGCTCTAGTAACATTTTAACCGGTCGATCTTATTAAATATGTCGAAGACGATCTAAAAATAGGGCGCATCGACTTTTGAATCTATAAATTACTGTGATAAAACAAATTGATCGATGACATATTAAATATACTAATTCGTATGACTGCTGACAGAAGATATGATAAATCTCCCGAAATAATCTTCACGGCAAATTAAACGAGATGTTATTATTTTTCTTCTTTAATCTTGTTTCGTTATCCGTAGGTATAAAACAACGATTCGCGAAAAGAAAAACCGGAAGAACCACCGGCACTCGACACTAGGCTTAAGAGGATCTATAATGCAGAATCAGCGCATTTTTAAAATCGGCCAGTGGAAAAGGAGAGAATAGCACGATGTCTACAATAATCGCATGCGGCGACGGATGTATCCTTCGGTTTCGCGGTTCACTGACACGCGGCCGCGCGATGCAATAGTGCTTAGCTGTCCCGTCTCCCGGGGAATCGAATTGCACCTTTGCGAAAAGTAACGCGCAATTTTTTCTTTCCTGCTGTGACTCTTTTTAGACTACGCGTGATGATGCACCTGTGGCTATTTTTGAGCGAATAGTGATAGGCTTTATTTTTGAAATCTCGTTGTGCATTTTGAAGGTAGTAAAGTTTTCTGAATCATAAGCTAGTTTAGATTGTTTGGAAGTTGGACTAGAGGGCTCCTATTCGTGTGTGTGTGTGTGTGTGTGTATGCGATGGAAAGTTTAATGCATCCTAAAACATTCTTTGTGTTATTTCAAGACTGCACAACGAGTTTTTGGAGGCTTCGCGTCAGCATACTGGACGAGGAAGATATTTTGAGTCACTGCTCAAGGCCACGATGTAATGCATCATTAATATGTCTGCTCGGAAGATGCGGGTACATTACTTGAATAAACAGTTGATGTCAAAGTACTTGAGAATTGAAAATTACGAAAATTGCACGTTGAGTAATTTGTCAAGTAAAATGTATGCATTTTATGTTTTGCGAGTCGAGTATTTCTTAGCATTTATATCTGGAGTTGTTTTAAATGTTATATATGTACTTTTTAATTGGAATAATTTGCTAGTCGTTACAAAGACTGATAACCTGTGATAAGAAGATTACTTTTTTACGACTGTAACAAGTTCAGTAGATATTATTCCCCAACAAGGCAGCAATGTTGTCTGTTGCCTATAATCTGCGCTTACAAAATGTTCCAGACTTTCCTGGTGTTATTAAAAAATATTTAACCAGATATTATACGAGAAAGCCGCGAAAGAAACTAGAACAAAGTCAGTGCGCGCTTTTCTCCGATGAACTCAAAGCATAAATCAAGCTCCGAAATATTTATGATATTTCAATCGACGTAAATTTACACAGAATATCTCAATTAACCCCGAGAGCGACACTGACTCGATTCCTCAATTTCACAAACAAAATCCAACGGTGCACCCGATCTCCGTTCAACGATACATAGCGGTCTGATTGATACCCGCACGCGATCGTTACTCATTCATTTACACGATTCTCTCTCTTTTGTTGGTGAAAATCATAAAACGTTCGCTGCTATATACGGGGCCAGAAGTGGATCGTTTCATGCTGGTTTACAGACAAAGACAAAAGAGTACATCAGGGGGGACTGTACGATTTCACGGTTTAGTGCATTCGCGGGAACGCAGTGTGGAATAAGCCTCTGACATTCGATTATGTTTTTCATGCGTTGAAAAAACGACTGCGATTAATTGCGTTTATTTTCTCTAATTTATCGGGTTGGTTTTACGAACAAAGAAAGCCGAGAGTTATCATGCCTTTCTGCAGTAGTTTCATCAGATGCAGTAAAAAAAAGTCTCGTTATCGGTATATAAACCGTGTTGAACTCTTTTATTTAGTCCAAAATAAATTGCTCCTCTATTCGTCCTTTGACGAATTCATTACAGTGTGCGATCAGAGGTTTCAGTCTCAATTTGTACAGAAGAAAATCAGTTTCGATAATCGATTGCATGCAAGTCCATTAACAGAGTGCAAACATAAGTAATATTATTCCGTTTACATAACAATGTCGGCGAGAGTTTAGCCTGCACCGCCGAGCGAACTTATTCAATTCATCTAATGCTCATTGTTCACGGCTACTTAATACACGAGATTCGCTTTGACTTTTAACATTGAACAACATTATACAACGGCCAAGGCTGGACAATTGGCGAATTACGCATCGGTATCGTCTATAGGCAAATTTAGATCGATTTTCAGAAAAATCAGAGTATATACCTATTATTATGTGATACGCTAAATTCAAAGAGCCGTCGTTATCGAAAGTCAGGAACGGTTTCTCTTTTTCTATATAATGCAACACAAGCTGTGTGAACGTGGTATGCATCGTCTCAGTCTAGTGGCATGAAGAAAAAAAGCAAGAGAATCTAGATCAGTCAACAGTGACGTCTGCGTATCTACAAAATCACGAACGAAAGTAGAGTACGTCTAGCTAAACACGAGAATAATCGTTCTCTTTTTTAAAATGCAAACTGGTCGGCAAAGTTGAGTTTCCTGCACAGTGAAAATAGAACCAGAGCAATTGTGTTCGCGCTGCGGTGTATATCAGGCCTGACTTTCACTTCGATCCTCGTCAAATAATAATTCGATTATATACAAAGGAACCTCTGATCGCACATCGAAAAATCACCTCAGCAAGAGAAGAGTATAGAGAAGCACACTCCGCGCGTCAAAACACACTTTACTCGGCTCGAGAAGAAAAAGTCCGAGCTACAGCAACGAACTCGCGTCCGGGCTCGTCATTATCATTCCTGGCTCTCTTTCTCTTTCTATATAACACTTTTTCACCGGTGCGCACGTATAGTATATATAATAGCACTGCAGCACAGCCGGAAGCAGCGCAAACAGCTGTCTGTGTGCCGCGGCTGCAGCGCGGATCGTGACTGGCGCGCGTCCGACGTTTCAGCCACAAGTATAGTTGAAAATCGCGCGCCTCTGCGCCTGCGCAGTTTAGAGAGAAAGAGGAGACGCTCGGCACACGTGGATTACATATATATCTATGTGCACACTCGATCGGTTGCTGCTGCTGCTGCTGAGGTGTGCGGTGAGAGGTTATACAAAATACGATGGCGGGTTGATTGATCTGTTTGCTGGAGATGACGTCGGGAGTTTGAAGGTTTGTTTTGAAAAATGACTTTGTTAGTTTAGCCGAAAAGTTCCTCAATGTTTTTTTACGTATCGATTGAAGTGTTGAAGAAGGTTGAATAATACTAATCTTCGATATACCTATAGGAATTCTAATCACAGTATAAGCCGCGTTTCCTGTCTTTTTTTTAAATGATGATGGGAGTCGTATAAGAAAAAAGCTTGATTATGACGTGTTCGCGCATGTATACAAAATAGCTTCGTTATATAGTCAAGAGGGCCTGTCAGTTTATGAAATTTTCATTTTCATGAAGGTATAATGCGAAGTGATTCACTCGGCCGCGGGCATACATATGGATACGGCAAACTGAATTCGATCACATTTTGGTAAGAAAAACATCCGCGAAGAAGTCTATGGAAATTTATAGGATACGGAGATACGAACACGTGCATCGCTGCAAGTACATAATACTATGTATTGGAAAACTATGGGTCATTAGTCAGCAGAGCAGATATCGAGAAAGACATAAATTAGCAAAAGCCTGATTATTGCACTTGCATCCACGGCCTTCGGATGGAATTAAAAGCACCAAGCGATTGGCATTGGGATCGTGCTTGTGTATTATTGGAATCACGTTTTGAAGCTCAATTTTCAACTAAAATTATATAAATTTTATTAAAAAAACTTAGTTATCAAGGATAAAGGATTCGATTAAAAGACAGTTATAAAAGAAGTAAATACGCAATAAATTCTATTTATTGCAGACTATTTAGCGATTCTGAGGACACTGCAGAAAAAACCGTTATAATATCAGCTGTACTTCACGGTATCTTCACCAAAGATGTATTTGTGTGAAAAAAGTTCACTGGCACGATGGTCAACGAACCACTTATGCAAGCTTATTATAACGACCGTAACGAAGTCTCACCGACGACGAATACAATCGAGTAAAAATTATGAAACTCAATTACGAAACTATTATATATAAATATTCGATAAAAAATATCAATTCACAATGTCTTTCCTTACGCGGATGATGATCAATAATTTTTATTAAAATAAAATGAAAACTCGACAGAGTGAAACGAAAAGTGCCAAACAATCCGAATACTACGAATATCCACGAAGGACTATATAAGGAAGCCCAAGAAAAGCATCCTCTTCCATCGACCAGTAGCACATCGTCCGATGAAATTATCGTCGCGTATACGGCGCAACGAGTCTCTCTCTCGCGCGCGCGAGAGCCTTAATGAACAAGCCTCGGCAGATTGACGCACAATAAGGTCCAGCAGCACGTAACGTTAATGGCTCTCAATGAGATTAATTCGCCGGCTGTTGCAGTCGCCGCGTGCAGAGAAGGACGTTATATATATATAGTCGCGAGAGAGGCGACCTCAGTATATAGCTACATAGCTACTTATCGGCCGTTTTCATCTCTCCGACGATGAGGTGCATCGCTCGACGACTTGACCGTCATATGCGCCAGAAACAATGATGCTCTTGGGACGTGGAGTACGTGGGTGGCGGGTAATTATTGCAGTCGAGTTTGCACGATTGATCTCGGGGAGCTTTGAAGACTTCTGGGAGTTGAATGCGAGTTTGCTCTGGCTGGGTTTAATTTAAACTTATATAGGTGATACCTGTCTCTCGGATAACGACTTTTGTGCTTTGGAATATCTAAACATTCGGCTAGAGGTTTTTAATTATTTAAAGATTTTTATTCTTAATCTTTGCGTACATCTGTCTGAACTATTTTTCAATAGTGACAATTTGTTGTTTATTGTATTATTTAAGCATTTCATCAAACAACTAAATTACATTTTAAATTAAGCTAATAAATATATGATAAGAACGATGCCCACGATGTACTTTTATCTGTTTAATAAAAGAAAAAGATAGTATCAGAAACAGCAGCCCAACTCAACCACAAAGAAACAGAAAACTTCCTCAATGTAGCTTCGTTTAAGATCCATCCTTCTCAACGACAATAAAACAATCGTCCATATAATATCCTGTATAATCAACTGTATGAAAAGGACAACAATCGGCCGATGCCACAAGACGCCTCGCTGAAGAAGCAGCGAGAAATAGAAGATCGCGCGATGCCTTAGCGTTGTTTAAAATTAAACGGTGCTCTTTTAGTACCGAGATAATGGGCCAACGGAACACGACCGCGTTGCGCGCGCGTCTGCATCGTCGTCTCTCTTTCTCTTTAATGCAATGACTGCTGCTGCGACAAAGCTATATACGCCGGGGTCGGCTACTTTTTCAATTATGAAATTGAAAAACAAAAAAAGAAAAAACCTTCGTATTTGCTGGAGTCAAGGGTGTCTCGTGAGGGTAATTATTATTAGACGACATGCGACGATGAGGACTTTTGACGAAGAATTTAAGAACACAAGAAACGTTAAATTTCATTCCATATTTTCTTTCAAGTTATATAAAAGACAATTGTATATTCCGATTGTGTTCGAAAGAAAGTGTCGGCGACCGATACACTTCCGCCCGATGCTGCGTGCATACTCTCGCATAACTTTCTTTGTGGGCACGTTCCGACTCGTTAAACTCGTCGCGTTAATTGAATTTGAATATGCCCGCGTAATTTTGCGCACAATAAGCTGTGCGAATTTTCCGGTGAGAATAGTGATAAAACACCGGCACTATGTGAGTGCAGCCGTACCGCTTCGATACGGCGTAGATTATTATGACAGTAGGCGACGAGTTCGTTATGCATGCAAACGATGAACTTTTGATTTCCCGTTCGATTTCACAGACTGGGCAAGTGTGTTTGTCAATGAGCGCGTGCGGTGCTGGGAATTTTTGATTCAATTGTTTTCTCGAATTGAATATTGCTGTAAGAAATTGAACATTATTTTTTTTTTTTTAATTAAATACTAGATTCTTTTCTAAAAACGCCGATTTATAATTACCCTGACACGACCAATCATCAAATCAAACAGAGCGAACCTCTTCCAAATCAACATGCACATAGTCGAATAGAAGCTTTCAACTCGCCAACTCTCTCTCTCTCTCTCTGTTTACAAACTCTCGAGCAAAGCAGATCACAAAAGAGTCTCGCTCGATTTCCTATATACAGTATAGATCCCAATACCCACAAGCCATTAAGTTATAGATCGTCGATCGAGGCTTCCTCGGAAAGTTGCGCCGCGATTTCACCTCGTGTCCGTTACGTGTGTCGCTTCGAGAATCGCGCAAAAAGGGATACACAGTCTCAGCGCTGCGCCGGGCATTTGCATCGGCGCGGAATTTTTAATTCGATATATTCAATGCCACAGACGGAAGGCATTAAGTGAACTATACTTCTTATTCGGTTTTTAATATGCGACGAGTGCGTTTTGTTGATGAGTTTTGAAAATTGGATTTTCTTTGTTAAATATAACCGAATACTTTAAGTGGCAGTGAGTAGCAATCAGGTTTTGCTTGAAAAATTTATTAAACTTTAGACATAAACCGAAGTAAGAAACAATAAAGAACTTATTCTAAAGAATTTAGAAAAAAATTGTAATTTATCAATGTTTACAAATAGAAGTTAATAATGTTAATGTAAGCAGACTTTCGCCGCAGCCAAGTGTGTATATTTCCAAAGGAAAAAATGTTAATTGGCCGGAGTCTCGTTGTATTGCAAAACGACAATACCGGCGAACGTCGTTATTAGCCGCAACGAGGGTAATCAGGGTCAACCGAACTTTTTTATTTAACTTCGAAAGATGATTCAATTTTTCAAGGATTTCTCAAAAGTTGTAAAAGTCATTCGTAGATGATCAAGTCTTTAGTTTGTCGCGATTAATTAAATAATTATACAAGTTTTCATCGTAAACTTGAACAATTGTTTGTGTACTAGTTGCATCGCAAACTCTGCGTTGGTGGAACTATTTTTAAGCAATTGATTGACGTGGTGTGTATATAGGAAGAACTTTTAAAAACTTTTAGAAAACTATTTCTAACACACATCAAATATTTTGAGTCTAAAATCAAAGTACTTATTTTCGATCGACCAAACATAATAGGAAAACAATCGCCAATTATTAATTGACGCAAAAACACTAATCTCGTGTTGCAACAAAAGAATATTTGGAAAATATCGTCGTACGTTGTTGAGAAATAGCCAGTTTAAAATCATGAGAACATTTTGGCTCCGTCTTTGTACTAAATAAATTGGAGCTTATGCATAGGCATCGAAACTGCACATTATGCATGCATTATTTCCAAAGCCCTGTCTTTACACTTATGCAGTCTCACAGAATTATGCCGTTAACATGGCAAAGCACAATCACGAAAACACAATGATAAAACCTCGTTTCGCGTTACACTCAATTTTTCGAAGCATCAACATTTTACACTAACTGGGGTAAGACAGCCTGTTGGTTACGTGATATTCAGTAATATCCCTGCATACACTGTAGGTAATGCCAAAATACCGAAGTATAAAGACGCACATAGTATATATATATAACTAAAAACCTTCAACCTCAAGATCGCGAGATATAAAATTCATCAGCTTCGATTATGCGAAGCTCATATACTTTTGCCAGCGGCTGCAGATGTCATTCATAAAAAACACAAAACTGCGCAGATACTGAAATGCCAACAATAACTCCTTCCATGGCAAAAAAACGCAACAACCTCACGAATCCCACAATAATCTTTCAATCTTAAAAAAAAACAAATTATCATCACCCATCTGTTCTCACACCACGAAAGTTCCAAATAATCAAACATCTCGACGAAAAATCGCAAACCTAACCTCACTTTTCCGTGCACGTGCGGGGGACTCCCTCCAGGTCTATAAATAACCTATACCCATATATCTAAAAAATCACTTACCTTGGGAACGTAGCCGCTGCAGCCGGAAGAAGATCACACTATCCTCTCATTCGCGCGCACTGTGTGTCCACCACTTCTTTGATTCTTTCTCGATCTGTTTCAGAAGAGCGTCGTATTAGTCGTATTCTAGTTCTCCGGGCACGAGATACACGACGACTGCGCGCAAGCGCCTGAGACGTCAGGCGCATCCGAGGTCTTGTATTGTATAGGTATATGGTATAGGTGGATTCTGAGCCCGTTTACTTCTCTCTGGCGGTCGCCTGGTTTTATGCAATCACAGATTTAGCCAGAGAAAAAGAGAGAAAACTGGTACGTATACCTGTGTGTCATGCGAAATTTTCCACATTTTACGGTGCGCCAGATACTTTCAGATTTGAATGTTGTTTTAAATACTGATGATTTTGATGAATAATAGTTGGATTTTTGCAAGATCGCCTAAATCAATCATCGATGGCAATATAAGTGATGCAGAGGCTGTACGTACTACTGTGAGTATACTGTCAGTATAGATAAGTACCAGACGGAATGTCGTCATCAGACACCTGTGCCAAATGACGCAATAGTCTATGACTGATTATATAGGTACTACTCCGTAAGAGTGAACGATGGAGTACCTTCGAAATACTTGGAAAAAATTTAAATAAGCACCAAATTCTGACTAATTGACTCCAAAGTTTGAACGATGGGAATTCCTTTGCAATATTAAAAAAAACTTGTTTAATCACTGGCGTTCATCGCGTCATCTATATATAAATATGCGTCATTTTCCTCAAATGTCGAATTTTTTTAAGTTTTTGAAACTATTTGAAAGTCTTCTCCAAAATGTAGCCGAGTTTTATGTTTTTATTTATATGCTGCAGTGCTGGGCGCATACCGACGACCTCGACACGTATTTTGTTCGAGAAATTCTCTTTCTCTCTTCAACGCGTGTACTTACTGCTTTCGGTTTCGGCAAAAGTACCTATTTATAATTTTAGATTATCGAAGATGTTTCACTTTTAGGACATTCCTTTGGATAACGTCGACGGTCGAGGAGAATCGCAGAAGTTACACTCATTTTGTTGAAAATAGTTTTTTACTTGAATGATAAAACAGTTCGGATAAAAAAAACTTGATTACATTGAAGGTGAGCTGCAATGTTAACCAGATTCTAGCTCTTAATGTGTAAAGTTGAGATTAATTTCATGCTTTAATATTTTAAGTAGTTTCGTTCATTGTCAAAATCACAGAACCCCTTCAGTCATAATTAATGTAGATTTATTTGTCATCACTGCCTGGCAATTCAAACGAAAGTACAACGATTTACAAATGATGTTTCACATGCAGGACGTAAATACGTGTAAAAATACTTTATACATATAAATCAACGCCGATAAAACATAATAAAAAGAGCAACTTAATATAATTTTGTAAAATAGCAAACGAAATATTTGTAAATCCAATGAAACAATCAATTTGAATAAAATATCATTTTATTTCAAATCGAACAATCACTTTTTCCTATGCACAATACATTTTTTTTGTTTCATCAAACATAATATTGCTACGCCTTAAAATTATACAAAAATAACGGAATAAAATCAAGCGTTTCTTAAGTAAGAAATAAAGATTAGAGAATATTACAATCTTTAAAAAAAAAAGAATTGAATTCTTGGTTTCGTGTACAACGTACGGTAGCGTCGTAATTCGTGACAAAATCAGCATGTTACAATCGTATAATCCCTTTATTGATTTTATTTAATTTTTCAAGAGTGACATAACTTTTCTTATTTTTCTTAACTTTACAATCCTTTAGCTGAGTCCGTCAGTATAACGGAGAAACATTATGTCACATTGATAACGGCTTCTATAATGTTATGACAGCAACAACGGCGCAACAATTAATTTTTACACTAAAACGTGTGTTAAAGAAGTTTGAGGAATATTACGACTAAGAAGGAAACAAGTAGGAGATAAATTCGTTATTTCTTTTTTTTATACAGTTATAATACATTCACATTTCTTAATTTAACATCTAGAAAATGTCAACCTTTCAGAATGAAACAAGCAATCACGTTTACCAATTCCTAATCGTATATAATAATCTGAATCTAAAAGTACGATGATGAATTAATTATTTTTTTCTCATTCCAATAAAGGGCCTCAACAATGGATTATCGACACATTGCAAACTCGTACAGTCGATTTATAGGTTTAATCAATGTTACAATTACTTTAACATTTACAATTCATAAAAAATCTTTTTTGTTCCTTCTACTATAGACCTGCGTATAATCTTGTTTCTAAGGACTGTACATGTGTGAAACTCCGGCGTTATTATTTTAGTTACGTTTTTCTCCTAAATAAAGTTTTAGCATTAATTTTGCTCTTGGAATGTAGGGTAAACAACGTAACGTGTCGAAATAGTGTTGGACGCACTTGATTTTCCTTCATACTGTAATACTGACTGATATATAACAAGTTGCAATTAGACATGGGCATTTTTCTCTATTCATGGCGTACTTTCGTTATTCGACAAACAACATATTTACAGAATACGAGATGTAAACTGTAAATATTTTGCCGACATATGTTAAATTGTTAAAAGCCTGAAAACGATGACATTATTTTACAGACGAATAAGTGCCCATGTCTTGTTGCCATTAAACACTAAACCAACTTGACATGAGAGCGTGGAGGTGTTTCACGAAGTTATCTCCCAATTCACGGATGGTAAATTTTTGAACACTTGGCCTTGGCGTCGACTCCTAGAAACACCCCGGGAGCATCTGTCAGTTGTGTCAGCGACAATGTATTAAAAAATATTCGTTTACAATATGAATTTCCGAACTAAAAAGAGTTCGGTGCGTTTTTATATCTTCTTTTCAATCGGTGGAAACGGTCTTACCCTTTCCCAAACACAAATTTGAGTCGAAAAAATCGTTATATTCATTTCACTGTGATGATCCTAAATTTATAATATACAGTAAAACATAACGGTACATAAACATACTTCTCTCCATGATTCATGTTAGGCTGCGTCTGCGTATGTTTTTGCCATTAAAAAACTACGAAGATGCTGGGTGCGGTTGTTCATTAGCGCTTTAGTGACGCGAATCCCTGGGGTAGAATTCGGCCAGGGTGTTGGCGGGAATTCGTTTAAGCATCTCCTTGGGGAAGATACGAAGCAGCTGCCAGCCGATGTCGAGCGACTCGAAAACGGTACGATTTTCGTACGAGCCCTGAGATATAAAGTTCTTCTCGAACTTGGACAGGAACTCAAGGTACAGAAGATCGTCGGGCGTCAAAGCCTCCTCACCGACGACGGCTTTCATGGCCTGCACGTCCTTACCAATGGCGTAGCAAGCGTACTGATGAAAGAATCGATATTTCATTAATTGTGTTTATTATCCCACATACGATGTATTTGTTTCGATTAAAATGTAAATCTAGTGCAGAAGATATATGAATAGAGACTCACCAGCTGGTTGGATACATCAGAGTGATCCTTACGCGTCATGCCCTCACCAATAGCAGACTTCATGAGACGCGACAAGGAAGGCAATACGTTGATTGGTGGGTAGATCTGCCTATTGTGGAGCTGACGGTCGACGTAGATCTGACCCTCGGTAATGTAACCGGTCAAATCGGGAATAGGGTGAGTAATATCGTCGTTGGGCATAGTCAAGATGGGAATCTGGGTAATTGAACCGTTCCTGCCCTCGACACGTCCGGCACGCTCGTAGATGGTGGCCAAATCGGTGTACATGTAACCTGGGAAACCACGTCGTCCGGGTACCTCCTCACGGGCAGCTGAGACCTGAAATTAGCGAAGCAATTTAGAATGTTCATAGACTATTTCGTTAATTATTAGCTCTTGGGTCAGTTGAAAGATTACCTCTCGAAGAGCCTCGGCGTAGGAAGACATGTCCGTAAGGATGACGAGGACGTGCTTCTCGCATTGGTAGGCGAGGAACTCAGCGGCCGTAAGGGCAAGACGTGGCGTAATGATACGCTCGATGGTCGGGTCGTTGGCCAAGTTCAAGAACAAGCACACGTTCTCCATAGAACCGTTTTCCTCGAAGTCCTGCTTGAAGAAACGAGCGGTTTCCATGTTGACACCCATAGCGGCGAAGACGATGGCAAAGTTATCTTCGTGCGAGTCCAAGACGGACTTGCCTGGTACCTTAACCAGACCAGCTTGACGACAGATTTGGGCGGCAATCTGCGATACAAAAATTCAGTATAGTTAATAATGTTTAAAGAAATGGTAGATTGCACAGTGTTCTTTGAGATGATTGTAATTGCTCAAAAGATAATAATCAAAGATTTATTTATGAAAAATGTATGGCTTTTAAATTATTTAGAGAACTCAAATACAGTTTATTACCTCATTGTGCGGCAGACCAGCAGCCGAGAAAATGGGAATCTTTTGTCCTCTAGCAATGGAGTTCATCACATCAATAGCAGAGAGACCAGTTTGGATCATCTCCTCAGGGTAAATACGAGACCAGGGGTTGATAGGCTGACCCTGGATGTCGAGGAAGTCCTCGGCCAAGATTGGGGGTCCCTTGTCAATGGGCTTTCCAGAGCCGTTGAATACTCTACCCAACATGTCTTCAGATACTGGGGTACGCAAAATGTCACCAGTGAATTCACAGTGAGTATTTTTGGCGTCAATGCCAGATGTTCCCTCGAAGACCTGGACCACAGCCTTGGAGCCAGAGACTTCCAGAACCTGACCCGAACGCATTGATCCATCAGCAAGCTTCAGCTGGACAATCTCAGCAAACTTGGGGAATTTCACTTCATCCAAGATGACCAGAGGTCCGTTTACACCAGACACCGTCTTGTAAGCTGAAATTTGCAATTATTATTAGTTTATATTCTTAGGCATAAAGCGCTAAATTTTGTCTTCAAATGAAGAAGTAACTCAAGAGCTCTTTACTGGACTATTAAAAGCACTGAAGAGTTAAATTTGAACTCGTTAACTTTTTATGAGCATTTTATGATCAAAAGCGCACAAAAATGTGAGGAGTTTTGGGATGAAGGATCAATTAAAGTAGAGAACAACTTGATTAAAAATGAAAAAATGTATGATAACACTATCAACAAACGTAAGCTCTCATCAGTTAATCACCAGCTTTAAAAATATTTTCACATAGACTTCTTTGTTTCCTTTAGCGTCAAGAATATTCAGACTTGATTTCCCAGTAACGTAATGTTTATAAACATTTTGACATCATTCCAAGTTCCAATCTATACTCATGAATCCAATTTGATCATCCAAATTCAGTTTCGTCAAAAATCTTCCAAAACTCTCTCTGTATCCAAAGCCAGACCCAAAATTAGAAAAAAATCCTCAATGAAACTCAAAAAACAATCTGGAAAGTTGCCAACGTAAGCCAGACAGCCCACAGCTATGACAACAAAAAATCTACAACACATAAACTGTCTGAGACGATCAATAACACGCAAAAAAACCTAGTCATACTCTAAAAATTCTCCAAAAATCTCGGGCGCATTGTATTACATAAAAAAGCCGTCCCGGAAGGGATACGCCCGTGTAAATAAACGGCAGCATGTCACCTGACCCCACGAGTGACCTCAATGAAACTTTTTGGAAAAATTAGTCTATTAGAGTAAAAAAACTGCAAATCCAGTGTAAATCTACCGGAAAATCCATCGATTCCGCGTGACAAACCCGTGCAGCGAAAATACACGGGCGCTAACAGCGCACGCATACGTCGTCTGCAGTCACATGACACGCGACCTACGCCGCGGCTTCCACTCGGCTCCTCAGCCGCTGGCATATCCTCGTCTCTACGATAATCTTTGGAAAAACGACGAAATCATTGCGACCCTTTTTACGGAGAGGTTTCAGGAGTCCAGGCGTGAAGTCACGGCCCGATCAGCTGACCAGTCGAAGGATCGATATGCCTAAAAAGCTGCACCACCACTACGCCCACCTCAGCGTTTCGGCATAAAATGTCCTCTTAGAGAAGCCAGCAACAAACCCGCATCGCCTGGACGTTGGGAAATCGAGTCCAGGCTGGGAGTCTAACCTAGAAGAAACTCGCGGGGTATCCGAGTATCGATCGGTAGGAAACATGGACAGGGGAGATATTATCCTAGACGAACGAGGAGTGCCAACGACGACTATGGCAGACGGTAGAGGGAGAGAGACAGAGTGCTGTATACTTACTGAGACGGGGCTGAGCGATGAAGTCGCGGGAGACGGCGAGGACGTGCTCCTTCTGGGCCTGTTGGGCCCCCATCGTCTTCGAGTACATCCTGGTTGTCTCGATAACTCTCTCTGCTGATAAGCCGAGGATCGAGAACTGGCTGGCCTCTGTTACTACACTGCTGCTGCTGCTGCTCTCGCGGAGGAATCCTACGCTGACTAGCTCGCGCTGCGCCTGTGTAGCAGAAGCCCTGCGCAAGGGGAGAGCGAGCGAGACGGGAATAGATCGAGCTGCGGTAGTGGGGGTGGCAAGAAAGAGATGGACTAGACTCTCGATCTGTGAGAGAAGTTGGTTTTTCAGGGGTGACGATTACAAGGGATGATCTGGCGAGGTTGGATGGTTCGAGGTTAGGAGGGTGAAGTATGGTTTTTGAAAAACAAGAGAGTTTTCGGAGTGAAAGGTGTGTGGGGCTGGGAGGTGAGAGAGAGACGGAGAGAGCGAAAGCGAAGCACGTGGGATCACGTGGCTCGGGGTGATGGCACTGACGGAGTCAAACTGATGGAGACGGTGGAGCTAGAGAGCTTTGGTCGATGGATTTGAGAGGATACTCGAGAACTGCGATAGTGTGCGGGATAGAAGAGTTTGATTAATGCGGCTATACTGGGTTCAGGGTGAGTTTGGCTGTTCGAATGGGGAATATTGCGATATTTGGTCATTCGATTTTTGATCAGAGTAGTGCTGTCGAGGTGACACGGCATTTGGCGCGAAATTTCAAAGTTCACTGATAATACTGTAAAGTGATGGGATAAATAGTTGTAAAACGATCATTAAATTAGTTGAACTTAATGTTCAATATAAGGTATTATTTTGTAAGTTTACGAGTGATTGTAATTTTCTCGCAATTTTTGCAAACAATCAAACATACAGACAAAGTAATTGCAAAAGATAAAAAAAGCTATGAACTCTACGTGTTACGCCCCTGCTCGACGTAATACAGCCGTCATCATACACACTATACACATGTGCCGCAAAAACAAGCATAACACAAAGTATAATCGACAAAGAGCGGGCGGAGGCTGCTCTCTCGATGATTGGCAGTACTAACCAGTCGGTGGTCGTTTCGTATACTCGACTTTTTCAAAAGATGTTGTTAAAAAAAATATTAAAATTTCGCGCTGTAAAGTATGGCGACTGGTATTGGTATAGTCATCTTGCGGCTCAAATGTAAATCAGTTTCTGATGGTAAATCCGTCTCCGCAAGTCCGCAATCCGTTATCCGCTGATCGGATCCGCAAACATTTTTATACGTATTTACTAATTTACTGTATGATTATTATAAGAATAATGAATGAATACATATACAATACAGTTAGTAATTTTCAGCCACATTGTAAGACTTTCATTCAAAAATTACATTTTTCGAAAATTTAGACTCCAACAGTCCACGCATTCCATCAATAAAAAACTATATAGCGGAACACGCGAACCAACGGGGTGATACGCGCGAATAGCGCATATATATATATTCGCAATCGCCATGAAGACCTAACCTTATCTCGCAATTCAGCATACGTGTGCAAGAGAGACGGCGCACACAGTCGACCGCCTTCTACTATACTCCTTTTTAGTACGGATTGACAGTAAGCTAAGCGACACCAACGGAAGAGTTCACTTAGCTCGTCGCAGTCGCGCGAAAGCCACGCCACGGGCCGCATCAACACGAAAACAAGCAGAGGATAGACAAGCAGAGGTCGAGGCTGAATCTTGATTCCGAGACTCAGGGAAAGCAAGTACGTGTGGTGGTCTTTATTTTGGCACAGTGATGATATAGGTTATTTGTTCGAGTTTTGTGTTTTCGGTCGTGCAGAATCGAGTATTTTTTTTTAGTGATGATTTCGTGCGAGGTAGTCGTACGATACATTTGTCGAAGCTCCGAGAGTGGAATAGGGAAAACTACCTACGAGTAAATTTGGCTGTGGCCTAGAATAGTTTTTAATCAATTAAAAAAAGAGTCGCGTTCTATAGGTTATCCGATTGATCTAGTTTGCTCTCTGCAGCTCGGGATTGATTTATCGACGATGAAATCGTCTACTTTGTTGAATGTATAGTAAAGGTGAAGAGACGTGATGGTTGTCAATGACTTTGCATTTTTTTAAAAAAGAAGTTGGAACCAGTTTTAGGACTGGATCATCGTGATATAAGTAAACTTTCTATCCACTTGATCATTGCACTTTTTTTCAATTCTGTACAGTACAACTTTACATAATCCGCGCGAATTCGCAAAGAATTTGTTATTCATCGTCTGTGCATCATATTTTCCTGTTCTATTTTTCAGCAAGAAAATGTGTTTACAATGCTTAGATTGAAGGTCAGTCTGTATCGTCTTACGTCTAACACTCGTGCTTCACAGATAAAGCCGACAATCTAACTTGCAAATTCGACTTTTTATTCTTGACTATCTCTTTTTGGGGAAAAAAAGTCCGATCGATAAGACGTAGCTTATATCCAAAGCTACTTCCCACAACAAACGCTTTCTCAAGTAGTACAAGTAATGTACGACAAGACAACACACCCCATATGCTAACGAAATTCTCTCTCCCCCACAGACGGAGTCTCCACCACAACACAACAAACGGCCTTGAAACAAACAACCACACCTACTAAAGTCATGTCGTCGCTCCAGAAGATGACGAGCCTGTCGCGAGCTTTGTCGGCCCTGAGGCCATACCGTGCGGCGACGGCCGGCGCCAAGAGCTACTTCACCTACGTGAACGAGCCGTCGATGCCTATTCCCAACAAGGAGCCTTGCTGGGTCAAGACCGCCGAGGAGGCCATCGAGTCCGCCGGATTGGCCTCGAGTGAGTATATACATAGGTGTCTTCGTCGCGGGGTCAATCTGGGAGCCTGGGGGTGTTGGATTCGACGAAAATTCATCGTTTTTGTTTGTGTTAAGAATGATTTGCATTTCCGGTTTTCTGTTTGCACGAGACGAGTTTGAGATGATGCTTTTTCGATATTTTCGAAGTATGCTCGTTAATATATTCGCGTTAACATCGAAGATGAGCGAAAAAAAGGACACGAGATTCGCCATTATTTTTTTTTTACGTAAATAGAGAAATACTTGTTCGAAAACGTCGTCTGCAAAATCGTTCTATTAATCTGACCTCTTGGCAAATGAGACAACGCTATGCAAAATGCGGGAAGTTAGAAGAACGTAAGTATTGTCGAATTGTCTTTGCTCTGTTTGGGCGTCTTCTTATAAGGCAATGAGATTAAGGTTTTTAATTTAGTGATTAAATTTTTTGCGTAAGAATATCACCGTGTACTTATCAGGCGTTTGTTAATGATCTCTCGATTGAACGAAATCTCGATTATTCAATCAACATGAAAATATTTAACATTGAATTTTTTTCGCGTATTACAAGTAGCATGTGCAGCAGATGCATCAATTTTTTGCTTACAGTCATAATCTTTGTGTATAAAATTGCGAGAAGACTAAATTACCGGATCAAGCATACGCAAACATTACTTTCGTTCTTCACCTACAATGATAAAGTCCACAAGAACTCTTATCAATACGTCTATATATACATATACGGTTAATCTAAATCCGTCCGTCAGACAATGCATTTGGTCATTAAAAACTTTACACATAAATGTAAACGCGATAGGAAAGTATTTGCTAAGATGATTTCATATAAAATCAGAAAGAATATTTTTATAGACGCGATAAAATGCAATGCGAAAACTAGTACGTACATTTTTTTAATTAGAAAAAGTCGGCGTTTCATTTTCGACATCGAAAGTTCGAGCATTCATTTATAAATAATGCAGTTTATCTCGCTGCACAGATACAATGAATAACGTCAAAATGTTAAATAATGTTATCAATATTTCTCTTATGGACTGTCGTAATTTCCTGACGTGCCGAACGAAAATCGTTCACGCAACATAATTGATGCAAATAGATAGCAATTCGGAGTCGGATCGTATGTTACTTAAGTGGGATGTCCATATATCTTTAATTTTTTGTTATTCGACAATTATTTATACTCGAAAGTAAACTTATTCATATCAAAAATTATTTATAGCTAATAAATTATAAAAGTCGACATTTAAAAAAATAGTAAGCCATTAGCTAATACAAACGTTCTTATCAACGATTGCACAAACGTAAAAAAGTTCTCAAAACAAACCGAGTTCACTGATTCAAATAGCGTATTCGCATTTTCTGTGGTCTCTATGCGAACCGATATAATAAAAAAGCCGACGACTATAGCGCAAAGTCCGTTCTCAATTTCGCTTTTTAACGAAAACATTGACCTCCGCCTCTCCCACTCTCCGTTCATATATGTATAAGTATATGTATAGGCGCTGTCGACGTGTGTCGACATTGTATTGCTGACGATTAGGCTGAGAATGTTCGCGCACGAATTCTTATACAATTTGCGCACGATAAACTAATCTGTAGGAATTTTTTGTGTTTTTACGTTCGCGTAATTTTTACACTCGATTTTAAAACTTGTTCATCGAAAAAATCGAGTATTTTTAGAAATCAATTGTGTTAATACATTATTGTTAGGAGCGCTGAAAAATTTATCAAGCTTATTCGCATCTGTACAGTCAAGCGATTGCCGTCATGCGTCAGGAGTAACGCTCGCCTATTACAAATGAATTGATAGTTTTGGGTCATCAACCACTATATATCGCATTCTTATTTCTGAAAATAACATTTCGCTACTTACCCGTAGTTTATTATAGCCCTCGTACGCGCGTCCGAATTGCCGACATTGATCCTTGCCCCAGATTCGCTCACGTTTCGGAATAGCGAAGAAAAATCTGCCATCTGGCCTACCCCAGGTGCAAGGTTTTCTATTCTTTTTCTGATTAAAAAGGGTTTCATAACCTTTCATTCATTTCCATTCGTGTATAAAATGAATAAAGCTCATTCGCACAGCAAAAATTGTCAGTCAGAAGATTGAAGCTGCAAAATGCATGCAAAACTCTTACCGCGAAAGTGGATGATTCCGGTTAAACAATCACTCTGGATAGTTAAACAATGTTTATTTTGATATTTTCGTCGAAACGAGCATGCATTCTGTACGTGAATCCTCTGTATCTATATCTAGAGGCAAGTGAGTGTGTTGCAGCGGCCAGTAGCCCCCTGTGAAAAGCAATGTTGTTATTGAGATAATTTGTCACGTATGTAGCGTCCGCAGTGGCGTATCAACGATGCCGCTCGGCCTGCAACATAATTCGTACCAATAACATCACGTACTAGGTTGAAACATTAATTTTTGCTAATGAAAGCGCTTTATTATTTTTAAATGCATAAAAACTCCTTTTTTTTGTTAATCGTTCAAACGCTGAACGTCAATCATAGCACTTTTTCCTCTTCACATCAAATGACTATTACTCTGATGTTAGCTATATATTAGAATAACTAATTAAAGCATCAATGCATGTCTATACTTAGCTTTATTATTATGTGTTCAACTCCTCGTACTCGAGTTATTTCCTATATATATAATTATATGCCATATATTTTTATTGTTACAAAAAAATTAAAACTAATTATTTTTTGCAGATAAACTCGTGTTTGCCCAGGGAGCAGCAGCAACGCCGGTGGAGCTCCTGCGCGGAATGACGGCTTACGGCGCCAAGAAGAACGTCAACAACGTCAGGCTGTTCCACATGCATCTCGAGGGCGAGGCTCCGTTTGCTAGCAAAGAAGTTGAGAGTACGTCATCGCCAGTCAATTTTTACCGACGAAAAATCCTATCAGTCGATGCATAATCGCTTTATGCTATTCTTCTTTGTATATACACATACGTAAACTCGAGTCCAAGGTGAACAAGGAGGTGTCAGTGTCTGTGTTTCGTAGAGAGACGTATCGATAGGCTCGGCCTCTAACGTATAGCTCATAGTGACTTTTATGCAATAAGAAACCTGATGCGAAAATCGATAAATGCCGCAGACGCTTGTTTTGATCAATTACTCGCATTGCTCGTCTCCATTGTGGCGGTATAAAAATAGGAAAGTAGAGTATAGAGATGTATGCGCGCGCGCATATGAATAGATCAGAGAACAAAATAAGACGCTGACCTTAACCCTTTGAACGTGAGCTGCGTTTCTTTAACGGTACCTGCAGCAAGTTCGTTTTAAATACTCGTGCCCTATATCTAAGTGAAATGAAAAATTAAAAATGCATTCTAAATGATTTTTTTTTCGTTTAGGTCACTTCAAGTCTGTCAGCTTGTTTATTGGTGGCAATGTGAGGAAGGCGGTGAACGAGGGTCGCGCTGACTGCATCCCTATCTTCCTACATGAGATTCCTAAGGTTTTCAACGAGGGCCACGTCAAGCCTGACATCGCTCTTATCCACGTTACCCCACCTGACTCCAAGGGATACTGCTCTTTGGGTACCAGTGTTGACTGCGTCAGGGCTGCTCTCATCCATTCTAAAATTATCGTAGGTATGTGAAGAATATTTTACCCTTTAAGCTTGCATTTATTTTTTTTAAATCAATTTTTAATTAGATTGAAAAAGTAATATTTGAGCGATTTAGAATAATGGATTAAGAAAATATTTGACCTGATGTTGCGAGTCAAAATCCTACAAAATTTGAATGTGTGTTCGAATTTGTCTCACACGTTTACTTTAGAGTAAGGCTGGTATCGATAAGACTGAGAATTTAGATGTACTTCTCGCAGATTATTTGATCAATTTCTCTTTATTTAACATTGTGACAGTTAAATAGATTACCGTCTATAATCAATTATTATAGGGTAGTACTTTCCAAATTTTTGGTATCATATTCATAACATACATATGTATTTATTTTTAGCACAAGTTAACAAGCATATGCCGAGGACGTTCGGAGATGCCCTCATCCATAAGAGCCACATTGACTTCGCCGTCAACCATGACAACCCACTGCCGAGCCATGGAGGTAACGAGCCGAGTAAGGAGGAGAAGCTGATCGGCAAGAACATCGCAGACAATCTCGTGGATAATGGTGCTACGCTACAGCTTGGTATCGGTAGCATCCCAGATGCCACCCTGTCTCTTCTCAAAAGTCACAAGGATCTGGGCGTCCACAGCGAGATGTTCAGTGACGGCGTAGTCGACCTCGTTAACCTCGGCTGCGTCACTAACAGTAAGAAGACGATGCATACTGGTAGGATCGTTGGATCCTTCTGTGTCGGCACGAACAAGCTGTACGACTTCATGGACAACAATCCGTTCATCGGTAAGAGCGATTTCTAATTTGCGGTCAATAATAAATGTATTTTGGTATTATGTAAGGCTTGTAACGTTGAAACATTGTTTCCCAGAGATGCTGCGCGTCGATTATGTCAACGATCCAAGAATTGTTGCCAAACAGCCGAAGATGACGGCCATCAACTCCTGTATCGAAGTCGACATTACCGGCCAGGTTAGCTCGGACAGCATTGGCACGAGAATGTTCTCTGGTTTTGGAGGTCAAGTGGACTTCATCTCTGGCGCTGCGATGAGCGAAGATGGTTTAGGCAAGCCAATCATTGCTCTCAGGTCTACCACCAACAAGGGTGCCACCAAAATTGTTCCTACATTAAATCAAGGTTGATATTGAATATATCAAATTGCTTGAATAAAATGCTGTAAATGTTGTGCATTAATAATGCAATTAATGAAATTTCTTTGCAGGTGCTGGAGTAGTCACATCTAGAGCCCTGGTTCGCTACGTAGTCACGGAATGGGGAATCGCTAGTCTGTTTGGCAGGACCCTACAGCAGAGAGCGTACGAGCTCATCCAGGTGGCCCATCCAGATCACAGAGAGGCTCTGGAAAAAGCCGCTTTCGAGAGATTAAAAGTGATGCCCGAGAAGAAGTCTTACTAATTGTGTGTGATACAAAGAAGAGAAATCTGTTAAAATAGCATTTTTCGCGTTCGCCATACTCACTGGTAAGATGTGTAATACTGCTTCTCTGCCATATTCTGAAGACTCTATTCGCTGTGAGAAGCACAGAGACCACATATGGCTATAGAGACCTATATCAGTAAAAAAATACGGAGAAAAAGAATTATATATAAGATTACAGATCTGTTTATAATAGTCGTATTTTAAAATTCAAAATTGATACGTCGTAGTAATCCGACTGCTTATCAAATCAGCGATCATGGGCTAGTCGGATATGCACTTATATGTAAATGTATGCGCGATCATGTGTGTCTTTACATGTGACTATGTGAAACTTACGAAATGGAAATCAACATTGTATATAATTTTTTTTCTCTGGAATACGAAATAGCCACGAAGAAGAAACGAACTAATGATAGTAGTATAAATTCGAACTATACAAAGTAAAAACAGTGATTTGAAGTATGAAAAATGAAAGAGTAAATCAGTAAACCTAATACGGCGTGTAGATCACGTCGGTATTTTCTCATAGCGCACTACGGTTTTAACGAGTTGTAAAATACGCTTTCTGAGGAAAGAACCGACGTTCTGTCGATAAATTATCATTCGCGTACCTACAAATATTATTTTGTAATAAATTTACCGAACGTCCTTTTTATATATAATAATTACCGTAAAAGCGGTTGATGTAAACTTTTAATGCGCATTTTATTTCAAAAAATATAATCTAATGCTAAGAACGTAAAAAGGCTTATTTATTTTATCATTTAATTTACGATAAAACTTATTTTTTTAAACATACAAATGATCCCAAATTTATAATATATATTTTTGTAGATCGATGCCTTTTCCATACTGATAATTACTCATTTTTAACCATCATATGCAAATTAATTTAAGTTTTTAATTGTACATACAGTCATAAATTTATGTTCTTTGAATGATAAAATAAAATACTACTCGAAAGTAAGAAATCAGTCTTATAGTATATGAAAATGCATAACGTAATTTGAATGATTTTATACAAAGAATAAAAATTATTTTCCTATTAAAATATTCATTGATAAACGATATATCAACATTCACAAAATCCTAAAATATTGTATCATATAAGTATACTTTTTATCCCCGGACATTGAAGTACTTGCGTTATGCGAAGGAAAATAACACCTTGTATCGCCGGTAAAAACTTAACTAAGTTACGTGAACTCGTCGCGCAAAAAGCGACTAAATATAATACGAAAAAAAAATGTAACAATCTAATAGTATAAAAGAATCCAACACATAATGGGATGAACAAAAAGCCAGCGTCGAGTTTTTGTATTTACATAAGAGTCACGTGAGCACGGTCAGCTGTGTTTATATCAACGAAATGTTACATTCACAAAGCAGCAGTCGTGATCCTGACATTGACTGCGGCAGGAGTGAGGCGATTCGCCGCAGAGCCGCTACCACTGTATATACAGATGAGAGATTGGTTGCTGCTGTGCTACTTTGAACAATCGGAAGACGAAAACCGGTTTTAACAATTAACGTAACTGTATGTGCTCTGCACCTGAAGTTTTGTGCGCCGTTTGTTAATAATTTCGTCTTTTTTTTTAACTGAGCAATAGTGAATGTAAAAAATACGGAAGTTCGGGTGATTTTCAAGGTGCCAACAGGTGTTTTTGCGTTGTTCCTATGAGGTTAGAGTAATAGTTATTATTTTCACAACAACAAATAAGTGATATCGCATGTGATGGTATAAAATATAAGCATCTTTTTGCAAATTTTTTGTGTCAACATAAAATAAGAATTTTCAGTGCATTTAAAGCCGGATTTTGTAGTGAAAAAAAATTGGTTTTCTTTAAATTATAAAAGGGTCTAATAAATAATCTCTTACATTGGAATTTTTGCAAACAGATTATCAATAAAATGAATTAATAAAATGAATTTTGTGCTACTAAATGATAATAAAATATTTTTTAAGCTAAATTATCTTGGTAAATCAAATTAATATGCAGGTTTGATGATTTATCTGTAATTTAAAATTTGATATTCATTGCAATCCATTAAACATTTTTTAACGATTGACTTGATTTTTCAGACAAAGAAACGTTTCGTAAATTCAAGTTATGAGGATGACATTGATCTTTTATGATCCATTTATTCTTACCTGAAGTGTCTTTATAACTTTATCAGTTTATGTTATTTTTAGAATTTGAAATAAAAATATACTTTAAATTCTAATTAGATGAAAATGGCTGATCAAGGAATTAATTTACCAGCACTGTATTTTGCTATGCAAATTAAAGATTTGAAAATGACGAAAATGGTATTAGGTAGTAGTAAGAAATGTCTTGAATATAGAAATCACATGGGGGAAAACTTAATTCATATTGCTGTGAAAAATAGCTTCAATGAAATGATTCATTGGCTTGTTAATGAAGGGCTTGATATTGATAGTGTTGACTGTAGCAATAGAACTGCTCTTCATTTGGCAGTAACTATAAAACATGAAGCTATGGTAAGATGCCTTTTAGACTGCAATGCAAGTACTGATTCAAAAGATCTTTATGGCAAAAGTCCTTTTCATATGGCTGTGCAAACTGGTAACATTTCACTGATTACATTGTTTGTAAACTATGGAGCTAATGTTCTAGACATAACATTGAGTACTTATCAAACAGCATTTCACCTTGCTTTGAAGAATGAAGATGAAGAGACATTTCTACTGCTCTTGAATAATCATATTGGCGATATTAATATATCAGATGTGTATGGAGAATCTCTTTTGCATATTTTGGCAAGACAGAAATATGAAAATTTAGCAGTACTTTTACTTAAGAGAGGAGCTGATCTCAAATTGATGAACAAAGATACTGAGACTGCACTTCATTTTGCAATTCATAGTAGAAATTATAACATTGCCAGGATTTTCGTGGAAAATGGTGCAAATGTTAATGTTAAAAATAAGTATGGGGAGAGTCCATTACATTTGGCAATCAGATACAAAGATTTGAGACTTGTTAATTTATTAATAATCAATAACGCAGATTTGAATGAGCGAACAAACGATCAGGATACCATGCTTCACATTGCAATTAATTATTTTCACGAAGATATTGTCAATCTTTTATTAAAATGTGGTGTAAATATTCATCTTAGAAATTCGTGGGATCTAGATGCTTTTCACTTGGCAATAAAGAATAAGTGTTTAGATGGAGCGAAAATATTGTTAAGTGAAGGTGTGGATGTAAACTCTGTGGCATTTGGAAAGTTCATTGGCAACTGTTCAAAAGGGAATGATGAAGACCAAACCTTTACTCCACTTCATACTGCCATTGTACAAAAAGACATAGATGCAGTTAAATTACTCTTGGAAAATGGAGCAAAACTTGACTTCAGTTATAACTATGAGATCTTTTTAGCAGTTGAATCAGGATGTGTAGGAATTGTTGAGCAATTGATAAAACATGGTGCAAATGTAAATGCTATGAATGTCACTGGACAATCACTTCTTTACACAGCTATGAAAATTCGTAATAAAGAAGAGGTACAGACACTTCTTCATTTTGGAGCATCTGCGAAAAATATCAATGAAACAGGGAATGAAAATGAAACTGCACTTCACTTGGCTGTCAAAGCTAAAGATGAGAAGTTTGTTCAGTTTCTTTTGGACATTGGTATTGATGTCAATATTTGCAATGCAAACGATCTCACAGCGTTGTTTTATGCTCGAGATGGCACAAACATATCAAATCTTTTAATAGCAAATATAGCTCTACTGAAGATAAATAACTTGTTTGTGAGCCAAAGAAATGAGATTATTATAGATACCTTGGAAGAATTTAAATCACATTTTTTGGTATGTTTGAATGAGCTATTGAATATCAAAGAAGAGACATGTTGTAACATTTCACTCTTGAATTTTTTGATCAAAGATATATTCGTTTTGGCAAAATTAGTTAGGCACAAACAAGTTATTGGAAAGTTTAAGGCTATTATAAATGCAAAGAATTATCCCATTTATTTCAAAAAACTGGAAGAAAATATAGAGAAAGCTGTTGATAGGTGGGAGTTGATAAAGCAAGTAAAAGAGTTTTTGTGTACATTGAATTATTTTGAATTACTATACGATGTGCTGAATAACATAGTAGATAATTTTTCAAATGAAGAATTGAACAACTTTATAGCTGCTAATAATATTGAAATGACGATGCAATAAGTAATTAAACGAGTGACAGTAAGAATGCTTTAAATTTATCTGTAAAATTCTTGCTTTAATCCAGTTAAAATTAGAAATAAATATATCGCGTTCGAAGTGGCGGCAAAATTGAAATTAGTTATAAGAACAAAAGCATTGCAAAGTCAAGTGAAAATCGTCGCAGTTCAGGCACATATCGTCGACATGTTTCCACGTCGGCATCTCGGCATGTAAAATAACAAACATCTTTCAAAAATAAATACAAAATCAATCATGTATCTCTTAATATTATGAAAAGTAAAAAATTCAGCGTCAAGTTTTTCGTACAACGAGTACGAACGAAATTTTCTGGTTGTCGCGACGTGATCATAAAATAGACATAAGGTACGTTAGATAAGCAGCGGCAAAATGTTCAAGTCCCTGGAGGCGGGTCTTTCGAAGATCCGAGTAGGTCTCAAGGCTTTTAATCTTTGCGGCCGGAGATACTTGCGCGAACCTTTTCAGCCGCTCAAGAGGTGTCCGCGATGGGTCTGTGTCGAAGATGCCGTGAAAGTCATCAATTCCGGTGAGACACTTTTGAATAATATAGTCTTATATTTTCTTAATTTCACCATAATTTTGAATTGGAATCTACTTTTTCTGTAGAGCAATTGGTGTTCATTCAAGGAGGAGCAGCTACTCCCATGGAGCTAGTGCGAGCTATGACAGAACATGGTGTCTGTAGTAATCTTCGAGGAGTTCGACTCATTCACATGGCACTGGAGGGGGATGCACCTTTTGCTAATCCAGAGTTTGAAAGTAATTTAACTTTTTCATTGAAGTTCAAGTCAATTAGCCTATGTATATTAATTTTTTTTAAATTGAAAATTCATAGAACACTTCAGATCAACTAGTCTGTACATTGGAGCAAATCTTAGAGAAGCCGTAAATGAAGGCAGAGCAGATTACATCCCTGTGTTTAATCATGAAACACCAAACCTGTTCTGGCACAAAAGGCTGGTGCCGGATGTTGCTCTAGTTCATGTCAGTGCTCCTGATGCTAAAGGCTTTTGTTCTTTGGGTACAAGTGTAGATTGTGCTCGAGCTGCCATATGCACAGCAAAAGTGATCGTTGGTAAGTTTTACAAAATCATCCAAACTTTGCAATTTATCAGTTTCTTCAATAATTTAATTTTGCAATTTTTATTTTAGCACAAGTGAATGAGCACATGCCTCGAACATTTGGAGATGCAGTGATCCACTCAAGTCACTTTGATTGGGCAGTAAAGCACGATTGTCCATTGCCATGTATAGCAGGGACACCACCAAATGATATTGAATCTGAAATAGGCAAGATCATTTCTTCAAGATTAGTGGATGACGGAGCAACTTTGCAGCTGGGAATTGGAAACATTCCAGATGCTATTTTGTGTGCACTTGGCAATCACAAAGATCTTGGAATCCACACTGAGGTCTTCAGCGATGGAATGGTAGATCTGGTAGAGAAAGGATGCGTTACGAACAAAAGAAAGACAAAGCACAAAGGCCGTTTAGTCAGTACTATGGCTATTGGCACAAAAAAGCTTTATGACTTTGTGCATAATAATCCTTTCATATGTAAGTATCTTGCTGGCATTTCAAGTGATTCATCAAAAGGTATAAAAAAAATGTATCTTTCAATTTATAGCGATGCTCGGTTTGAATTACGTCAATGACCCGCGAGTGATATCTAAGCAGCACAAAATGACAGCTATAAATTCGTGCATCGAAATGGATATCACTGGTCAAATTTGTTCTGACAGTCTTGGAACCAAGCTGTACTCTGGACATGGTGGACAATTGGACTTTATGCGAGGAGCTGCTCTTGGACTAGATGGCAAAGGAAAACCCATCATAGCTCTGCCATCAGTCACCAGCAAAGGAGAAAGCAAAATTCAACCAGTCCTTAAATTAGGTACAAAACAAATTAAATTAGATTCTCTAATTTTAATAATAAATAAATAGCAATTGAACTATCGATTACTTTAGGTGGTGGAGTCGTTACAACAAGAGCACATGCTCATTATGTGGTGACCGAACACGGCGTCGCTTATCTGTACGGAAAGACACTAAGACAAAGAGCTTACGCTCTAATTCAAATCGCTCATCCGGATCACCGAGAGTGTCTCGAAAAAGCCGCATATGATCGCCTTAAAAGCATGCCGACAAAGTACTTGTAGATTAAGAGTGAAAGTTTGTCTTACAAATCATCGCGAGAAAGTCTGTACATACGTCTCTATTTTCAGAAAATTTTAAAGATTAAATTGCGTAAAATGTTTTTAGGCGTTTTCTTGGTGTAAAACAGTTAGTTATAATTTTAAAAATATTTATTACGTAGCGTATTTTTGTTAATATTTACAACTGACTCGAACACAATATTTCTGTGATTTTATAATGTAGATTTTTATTACATTATTTACAGTAAAAGTAAGAAAAAAAATCACTTGTACTGTGTACAATATTGTTATTTACCTTTTTAACAATACTTCACATGATTTTTAAGATAAACAACTTTTTAACAAGAATTATTTCCGTCAATAAGCGAGATAAAATCATTAGTAAAAATAAATTATTTAAAAATCTAAATGAGTATTGAATTTAAAATATTGCTTTGATTTAAAGTCCTAAGTATTTGATTATTTTAAAAGTAAAAACAAGCTAAAATTTTGAATGAAAAAACTCATTCAACAACCTAAAACAAGATTTAAGTTAAAATTCCTAATAGGATACAAAAGTGTAATCCTATTAGAAAAAGTCAATTGATTGCATATTTATAGAAAATCACATAATCAATCAATAAAAAGATTTGTAAGATCTTATTATGCCTAAAAATATAAATGATTCTATGTACAATCGATCACATGATTTTTTCAGCAAAAAAGCTAGCCATCTCCTGATCATAGCTACGACTGAAATCTCTTTGGCAGAGTACCATCCTTCTTCCTCTTCTCGTAGTTCGTATAAAACTCGGAAAAATCAACGTACGGTTTTATTCTTACGTTTCTGTTTTCAGCTGCTCTCTCGCTGTCGCACGTTTCAGTCGACGTCGTCGAAGTGCCAGGTTCTTCTATTGTCATATTGTAGTCGTCGGTGCCTCGAGATGTCAGCAGAAGAGGATTATACGCCGATGTTGGACTTTTTATAGCGTTTGGTATCGGGAAGTTGAAATTTCGAACGAGAAGCGTTATGTCATCTCGCTTTCCGTTCGCTGCGTTGCTATTACTCATGTTGACGTCGTGGTGGATACGCACAATTTTGTCAACCACAGCCTGAGCGACTCCTGGCAAAGTCTTTTGAATCCTAAACTAAAAATACAATGTTTATACTTAATTATCATTTTTTTCGAATATCTTATTCTTGAGTATAGTAGTTGTTTTCAAGATAATAACGCATATCTCTTATCACGTCTTGTTATTACGTTGTTATCAATTGATTTTTTACCTGTTCAACTGCCATCAAAGCTAATTCTTTGTTGACTTGTTCAGTCCCAGTGGCATCTTCTAGAGATTTATACAAGCCTCGAGACATGAGAAGTAAAAATCTGCATGATTCATCTAATTCGATCCCTCCATGAATTTCTGGTTCAGCTATAATTGGTTCAGCAGTAGCTTTAGACAAGTCTTCAAATTCTTTGTAGCCTCCCTTTACTAAGTAATTTCCTAAACATCTTGTATTTTCTTGATTTCCTAAATGAGATCCTGAAAGTCATAATATATTGAAGGTATTGATTTTTCTGAATTCAAAATTTTTATGCATGAATATGTTTACCTTGTTTTATAGACTTTATGTCGAGTCCAAGTTGAGATAATCTAAGTAGTTCATCTTCATTTCTTAAATCATGATCAACAGTCAACTGAATTACCCTCAATACTTGATTACTATCAGTTTTGCATAATAAAGCTCTACTATCGCCAACATTAGCTACATACAATCTGTTATTATAAACTAATGCAACCACAGCACTTGTTCCAGCAGATAATTCATAGTTAATTAAATTCAATTTATGAACCTGTAAATTCATATGTATAGAATTATTTTAATGCTCGGACATCCATTGTACATTCAGGACACTTTGTTTTCAATTACCAAGTCAGGACATTTTTGATATGCCTCATACAAATTCAAGCCATCCGGCATCTCAAATTGTAAACTCATTCTCTCTGCTAGTAAGTCTCCCATAGAATCCATATAGCCTCTCTCAACTGCTATAAAAGCTTGCCTACAGGAACATAAAGAATAAGCTCATCTCTTAATAATGGCACTTTACAACTGTTATAAATAAAGTCTTGCTATACCTTAAAACTTCTTTGACTTCCTCATCAGTACTTTTGCCGTTCAATTGACCCAGAAGAATCTCAGCAGCCATTCGTTGCATAGCAAAGGTGGCTGCTTTTGTGCCTTGGTGACCATCAAAAACAGCATACAGGAAGGTGCTATCATCGTGCTTGCAGTGAAAGCTCTTGTCCTCGCACTCATGCTCCTCTTGACGATATCCATCCTCTCTGTATATCTGATTGGTTGACAAGCCAACACCTGAAATGCAGCATTGTTTAGTTGGTGTTATAATCCAAGAAACATTTGTTCAATACGTAAATAATAAAAGTAAGTACCCGATTGCTTGCAGACAGGCAAATCATCGGTCCAGCTCTTCTGAGTATCTTGATATAGCATTGAACTTGGTTGCTCAGGCCTGTTGAGCATCTTTTTTATTCAACTTCAAACAGCTTCTCTGCTCATCTATGTAGCTCGAGTAAAAGATCCGTATTTCATTCATGAGTTGAGTGTGTGTGTATAAATAATACACATGCTACCCCACCACACTACTTTTCAACTGTACACATCTTACAATTGGACGGATACATCGCCTTTCTTTGCATCAAAGCGGTCGGGACGCGGTTACAAAATAGAACGATCCCACGGCAATTAAATGAAAAACATTGTTTATATTGAGACGTAAGTACGTAACCCGCACTTACATCCCATTCGGATATAAATATGGAATTATGCGTAGGTGGCGACCTCCACATCGGTATCGTGACGGTCACATATTTATCGTGATCCCGTGCTGCTCCAAAATCACGTAAATTCATTTCCCAGTAATTTCAGAAAATCCATTCTAGTCGTTTGTCGATCTCTACACAATATCAATTCTGTTCCTAATCGTCGTAAAAAATCAAAATCAAGTTTAAAGTACCAGCGACTCGGTCGGTAAGTAAGCAAACAGCGTCACCAACTTGGGAAGCAGCAGCTAGGCGTACCTATACACTTTATAGTAGTCTTGAGTAGAGTATGCGATTGAGGAAAACGGAGCTCCAGCTCAGTCGTAGCCCGACTGCCCGATGCAAAGCGCGGGCAATATGGCGAACGTGCGGGACAGCGATACATCGCTGTGGCTCCACAACAAGCTCGGAACCTCGAACGACAGCTGGACAGGCAGCTCGATTTGCTCGCAGCTCAACGCCGAGGTGCTGCGCAACATCAAGGACTGCTTCCAGGACCTCCAGACCCAGGTCAAACTCAAGCTGCTGCTGTCCTTTTTCCACATACCCAGGCGCAACGTCGAGGAGGTGTGTGTCTCTCTCTTGTGTTTTTTCAACCCGAGGATCCTCGGACGAGTTATCTCATCGTAGCGTTATGTGCGGCTAGTTTGGAAGATCGAGAGGGTGAAAGGGTTAATTTCGGGAGGTGCTGTGTAAAGCCGGGCGGAGTGTTGAGGTTAGAGAACGATTTCGAGAGCGCGCTTGGGAAAATAAATATAACGCGCGCGCGCTCTGAGAGAATTCGGCGCCCGCGTGTTACGATGTTTGTGGGATGGATAGTAATACATAGCGGCTGTGTGCTGGAGAGTTTATGTGTTGTATAGGTATACCTACCTTACTGATGCGTTGGGAATGATGTTGTTCAATGTTTGTTTTGGTGCTATGATTGATCAGATGGAGTTTGAGGGTTTTGAGATTTTGGAAATTTTAGTGAATGGAGGGTAAAAGCTTATGATTATTAAAATGTTTGTTTATTGAATGGGTTATTTCGTTTTTATCGTTAATATCTTTGGCATAGTTTATATATTGAGTTGTTTCATCAAATGATATTTTTTTCAGTGGCGAGTCGAACTAGAAGAAATTATCGAAGTAGCCTCCTTGGACAGCGAACTATGGGTCTCCATGCTATCAGAAGCGATGAAAACCTTCCCCTCCACTGGCTCTCTAAACACAGACATTTCAGATCTCGACGAGCACCGTCCGATTTTCGGCGATCTCGTGAACGTTCTTCGAAAATTACTGAAAAAGCAGAATGATCCTGCTATGCTTCCGTTAGAATGTCACTACCTGAACAAGACTGCATTAACTTCCGTCGTTGGTAACCTGCCTTCGCCCACAAAACATTTCACACTTAAGAGGAAACCAAAAAGTGCAGCTCTCAGGTCCGAGCTGCACCAAAAGAGTTTGGATGCTGCGAGTAACATGAAAAAGAGCACAGCACCTACAGTTCCTGTCAGGAGTAGAGGAATGCCAAGGAAAATGACTGATACAAGTGAGTATACTCCAGATATTCATCAATCCTCGTAAAGTATTGTTATCAAGTCAATAGCTAAAATTCAACTTTGAATTTCCAGCGCCACTTAAGGGAATCCCCAGTCGAGTGCCGACCTCCGGTTTCCGCTCTCCCGCCCTCACAAGCTCACCGATGACAAACCGAACGCCAATAGCGAACCGAATACGTAAGGACGGTGGTATCAAGCTGCTGGACATAAACGAGCAGCCACTGGGTCACGCGCAGGCCAAGCGTCGCAAGAGGATGATGGAGATAGAGGAACAACAGAAGAAAGCAGAGGAGGCAAAAGTGGCTGCGTCGACGACGGCGACTCCGACAACGCCGACGACCGAAGCCTCGACGACGCCGGAGTATGCGCAGGGACTCGCGCCCATCAGTACGCCTGCGACTCCGGCTGCGACTACGGCGGCTACTACCACTGTGTTGCCCCAGCCGTACAGTACGCCTATCAGCAGTGTTCCCGTCGCTGTTGTGGCACCTACTCCACAAACTCGTAAGTGCTTAGGGTTTCCTTTTTATTCTTCAGATTTACTTTTTGTATCTTATGAACTTTTCGTAAATTTTGAAACACAAAAGTTTATTCGTATCACGTCATGAGTCAAAACGCAATAAACTTTTATTGCAATTTTACGGTTTCAGGCGGACACTATTAATTTTACGTACTATTATCGCAAGCGATAATACATTCGTAAATTGAGTGTTTGTTTATAACGTTGTAGTTTTTTTAAATTCAATCTATTATTATTATTTTAGCTGTAACACCCACAACGCCAACCGCAATAGTAGTAACGACGCAACCTGTTATCACACCAGTCGAAACCCCTCCTATTACCGTACAAACTGTCAGGCAACCACAGACCGTTACTCAAATTCGCATATCGACAAATACTCAACAACAGGCAAATACGGCGAACACGAGAAAAGGACTTTCTCTCACGGTAAGAATTATTTATAAAATATGATACGCTATACTCAGCAACTGTTTACTTTATCCGCCGTGAATCATACAAATCGAATACTTATTTTTACAGAGAGAACAAATGTTGGAGGCTCAAGAAATGTTCAGAACAGCAAACAAAGTCACCAGGCCAGAGAAAGCTCTTATTTTAGGTTTCATGGCTGGTTCAAGGGGTAAAATCTCACTATTCGCAATCCTACTACTGAGAAACAACTTATGCAACTTTTCACTAACGCCAACGATCTTTTACTTGCAGACAATCCTTGTCCAAAGTTAGGTAACATAGTGACGGTGATGCTTTCGGAAAATATAGAAGAAGTGACACAGCCCGACGGCACAACTGTATTAATGCAGGTTGAAACGCATTTCCAAATGAACTATACAAACGGAGAGTGGAAACGTATTAAGAAAAATCGGCGTATTGTTAATGAGGAGTCGGCCACTGTGGCTACGAATCAAGTAGACGTTCCCACAAAATAGGTTCTTTGCGAAATTCGACTCTTTTCTGTTTGGTTTTCCCATAACTTTATCCAGTTTCAGCGAACTATTGACATTGACATCACTCAAATTGTGCAAGCATTGAGAAAAAATTATGTACTATTATATACATATATACATATAGAATTTATTTATACATAAGAAATGTGTAGTCATACACAATCATACTGTACGTGTATATATTTGAGTTCACGATCGTACACGACCACGCAATTTATCTAAAATGCAATTAAGTTTACACGGAATCGATTATGTTCTATTTGGTATGCATTTCGAGAGAATTTAGTGCGCGATAAAATGTATGCATAATTATATATAATTTTTTCTCGTAGATTAATTGCTGGTTGTATCTTGTCCTAAAGAATTTATCCGATAATAATCGTGTATAAAATGTAAATTAAGATGCGAAATCTAATATGATTGCGTTAAATTGCGTGCGGCGCAATGTTCGATTTAAGCACCTCGCTCTAATCTCGACGAAATCGCGGGTAATTTTGTAAATAATGTAACTTTATAAGGGTTGTTTATCTTCTTTCAGAGAATGTAATTTGAAAGAGGGTAAATTATTTTTTGTAAAGTACAAAAGCGATTGATCATAGATTAAAAGTGAATAGGGAATTGAAAGTGATGGAAATTGTGCTTGAGAGACAATTAAATGAAAAATATTACTATAAAATACAAATATATATTATATAAATTTACATGTTTTCTTTTGATCTGAAAAACAAGAATAGTACCATTGTTGTTTAAATAAAATATATTGATTATAAAAACTCGTCAATTATATTGTGCTTTTCGCGCTACTGCCCCTGTTCTGTTAAAAAAAAGTCTCAGTCGGTACTCACTCGGCGTTTTCGGGCAAAACATTGATACCGGCCCGTATAACCTACAATATAGCGAAATTACATAACCTTTCACGCATTTACATTGCGGCATTTTCACTTGCAAGAAAACGAGCAATCGCGAATTCGCGATAGCTAATTATTTTACTACAATGTCACGATTGTTGGTCAATTTGATTCCTCATGCCAAAAAATTGGTAAGTCCCATGATCGATTTTTTGATTATCATTTGCTTAATATGTCTTATTGTTTAACAAAACACAACAAGTAAATCAAAGGTTAGAATAAATTCAAATTCGATTTGATTTTTTTCAGGTTACCACAGCTTCAGCAACGGTAATCAAAGCAAATAGATTCCAGTTGAAAGAAAATGTACGATTCTTTTCAGCAAGCTCAAAACTTTTCTCCAATTTAGAAATCTCTAAACCAGCACCTGACTTTGCTGGAACTGCTGTTGTCAAGGGTGATTTCAAAGACATCAAGTTGAGTGACTACAGGGGAAAATATGTTGTCCTTTTCTTCTACCCATTAGATTTGTAAGTATAGTTACTTTTTGTAATGTGCATAAAGACACTTTTTAATCAGGATACATTTTAATGAATCTTTCATTCGATTACGCAGCACTTTTGTTTGTCCAACGGAGCTCATTGCCTTCAGTGAAAAAGTCAAGGACTTTGAAGCTCTGAACACACAAGTAATCGGAGTTTCCATTGATTCTCACTTTAGTCACCTTGCATGGCTCAACACACCCAAGAAAGAAGGTGGTCTTGGCGGTGACTTGGGTTACCCCCTGCTCAGTGATTTGAGCAAGAAGATATCAACGGATTACAATGTCTTAATCGCAGATCAGGGTATTGCCTTACGTGGTCTCTTTATCATTGACAAAGAAGGAGTTCTGCGACAGATCACAGTCAATGATCTGCCTGTTGGACGAAGTGTTGATGAAGTTTTGAGGCTCATCAAGGCTTTCCAATTTGTTGAAAAGCACGGAGAAGTCTGCCCAGCAAACTGGCAGCCAGAATCCAAAACCATCAAGCCCAATCCAAAAGACAGCAAGGAGTACTTCAAGTCAGTTAATTAAGCTTAGCAAACTCGTTGAACTTACTTTTATCATCCCATACGCGTAAGATTTTTATAAAACCGGATTTATCTCACAGATGCGCTTTTTTTCAACTGTATACATTAATTTTTAGGATTTTTATAAAAACTTAGATATGAAATCAGATATAGAGATGTACATTTTAAACTTCATTGTTAATAGCGATCTTGTTACCTGTTACATTTTCTGACTCTGAAAAATCCAATTCCAATTGTTATTTTGAGTTGTAATAATTTTGTACAAAATGTTAGAGATATTTATTTCCAATAAAAACGTTTCATTTTGATATCAATTCTACATCGCATCACTCTGCATATTACCCTCTGCATATAGTGGCAAATTAAAAGATTTGACAAAGTCTGATGTTTGACCTTGGCTACTACTACTTGAAATCGATATAGATCCTTGTCACAGTAGGTACCCAAGTGGTAGCAGTTGGTACAAATCAGACATTCCTCATCGACCTAACATTTACTTTTGTATCATCATTTCAGAGCGACCGCAAATCCATCCGATTCACCTCGCCGAAATATAGATTATAATCCGCGACGAGCGATTAAACCGCCATTCGGGAATTTTGCGCCTAATCAAGTGTTCCTATGTATATATGTATAGGGAGAGAGGGAGCGCAACTCTCTCATCCCCCGCTCGCAAGTCTCTTCAGCATATGCGGAAAGAAAGAGCCAACCGAGCAGTCGTCGTTTAATAATAGCCAGAGGAAATTGGGTGGCCCGTGTGCCATAATAGACCGACTACCAGCAGCCATACCGGCTTTATAATGATTCGCCGCACAAATGCCATGAATGGCGACTGCAATCGGCTCGAGATTTGCGACGAGAGAGATAGATAGATAGATATAGAGGCATAGGATAATCCGGAAGAGTCTTTTGGCTGACTCGATCTGCTATTGCTCTCGCCGCCACAAAGAATCAAATCAAGCAGCGCGAGATTGCTCTCTCCGACGCCGCCTTTTTGCTATTCAGTCGAGCACTGTCTCGCTCTCCCTCTCGCTCCCTCTCTCTCTCTTTTGCTTGGAGATTGAACGTCGAAGAAGGGATGCGCGCAGATTGACAGTATATAGCGAGGGGGTGGGAGAATTTTGCCAGCGGATTCGAGAGATTGAGCGTTTTGCGGGGGTGGGCTTTGTGATTTAGGCCTGGTTTTTTAAAGAGGGTGTGTAGAGGTGTCGATGAGGTTTGGGATGATTGATTTATTATTTACGTAATTTTTCCAATCCGTTGTTTAATATCAACCGGCTAGTCATCTGTGAAAAGCGATTAATATGCTATTATTGTACTTGGATGACGAGCTGATGTCGTAATAAATTGTGTACACTCGGACGCATGTCAAAGGCCATGCAAATAAAAAATTACAGATAGCAGTACTTTATATAAACGAGAGAATGCATAATACAAAGACATTTCTAGTCTTTGATCAGTTTTCGAGCGAATCGTCAAGCCGCCAGTTTTCTCTCAAACATGAAGTTCTTTATCATTGTGGCTGTATGCGCTGTGGCTGTATATGCGGTAAAATATGATAAAATAACATTTGCAATTTATTTGTTAAAGTAAATAACTGCTCTCATTGAATATTTCATATCTTCGTAGGAAGAGTTCGAAGCAATAAAGCAGTACGAAAGAGAATGTATGACTGAGAACGGCCTCGAGTCAAGTA
The DNA here is from genome assembly GCA_900474305.1 of Cecidostiba fungosa. Lineage (NCBI taxonomy): Eukaryota > Metazoa > Arthropoda > Insecta > Hymenoptera > Pteromalidae > Cecidostiba > Cecidostiba fungosa. The sequence goes on along the minus strand of UCOJ01000488.1, from coordinate 49,558 downwards.
AGTATAATTTTTACTGAGCACAAGCTAAAGTGCTGTACATGTATTTATGTACATGAGAGGTTGATCATTCGATTTATGGTGTCGTAGCTGTAGACCCCAAGAATCTAACTCTAGAAGACGGAAACTGTTACCACGCTTGCTTCTATAAAAAATTTGGAATCGTACGTATCATTTCTCTGTCAACTTAACTAATGATGAGATTTGATTGATTATTATTATTTTTTTCATTTAAAGATGAAAGAGGATGGGTCTTACGACGTAGCAGCAATTAAGACCAAGTTTTCAAAGCCTAATTCAATAGAAGCAGTTCAGAAAAAATTAGATGAAGTTACACAAACACACTGTCAGGACAAAGGTACATTGACAATGAACTATAATAAATAGACTGGAGGTATTACAACTTTTCATTACATTTCATTATTTGTTTTTTAGTTGGAAACTACTGTAATCTAGCAGCTTGCCTTTCTAAGGTATCAAAGGAGCAGTGGAAAATATAAATGTAGAATTGTCTTCTTAAAATTTATCGTCAAAATAGATGTTATTAGTAGTTACTTATAAATAAAATAAATTTTGTACCATGCAGTAGAATACACTTATATTTCTTAGCCAAATGTCAAGATTATTTTAAAAAGAATACAAATTTAAACCGTTATTGCTAATAGTAGGAAATTCTAAGTTTTAATCTTATTTAATCTATATTACTTTTACCAGGGTACATCATCACCCCACAGCAACTTAATTTCACACAGTTCTGATAAGCAGTGTTACTTAATTTCGCGATAAACTGCTCGTGTTTATAACTTTGACGTAACAAAATGAAAGTTTTGATAGTTCTTTTTCTTTTGTATTACAGAAAATAGTCAATTACATCATTTAATTCGTGACCATCACTACAACGGCATGTTAAAAATGTTCAACGCACGCAATTCATCACAGTTTTCTTGAAACCATCCCTCAAACATGTTCGAACAAATCGCAACAAAACGAAAGAACAGCCGCATTAAGAAGCAAATAAGCGCGACGACAAGAAGAGAGGTATAATAGTAACCAAACGCATTAATAAAGCGCAAATTGACAAGCCAAGCGCGAATACACGCCATCTCGCAACGAGTTTTTCCCTCCCGCCGTGGTAAGTATTCATGAGCGAAGGTGAGCTGAATAAGTTAAAAAGAAACGTGCCTCACCCCCTTAGGGGGGCGCAACCCCCTACGCATACCAAGATAGAGCTTATTATGCCACCAGGAAGAAGAAGAAAGTATAAGAAAGCGGGTGACGCCCCGAAGGATGGGATAAAGTAACCGGAGACGAGTGGAGAGAGAGAGAGAGGACAGGGGCATTTTCTCGGTTGAGGTAAAACGAAGGGGGCGGCCGGGAAAAACTGAAAAGCGACGCCGGAGATAAACGGCTCATCCTACTACGCCTCAAGACCAGATCCAATCCAGTCTCTCAGGACTAATCATATTCGAGAGATGCTGCTGCTGCTGTCGTCGGTTCTTTCTTTTTTACCTTCGTCGTGTACTTTTCCCGGAAGTAGGTGTATATGAATTTTACGACGCGCGTACAATTTCATTATAAACGAAGATAATATACCACTTATTTGAATTCGTGCTGTCGCTTAGCGCCAAGTAGCGTTTTACGAGACAATACGGCTGTTATATAGCTTTAATGAATTAAAGTCGTAGAGACAATTAGTTTTAGTGTAGTCACGATTTCATAAGCCTATTTTAGTGGAATATTAACTCCAGCTCTAATGCATATCGCATATCTGCGTCAAATTAGTCCACCCCCATTAAGATGTGGAAATCCAGATAAATCTGACACATCCTCTTTCGAGGAAAAACGAGTGAAAGAAACAAACTCCGAACGCACAGGTCCGCGTCGACTGAAATATTTCAAGACTATACGGCATCTCCCAAGTGTCGCATAGGGGTCACCATATTTCATGGAAATGAGCGGCGAACTTTTTGCTTTCTCTCTCTCTCTCTCTCTCTCTCTCTCTCTCGTGGCAAAGTAATATGATGTATGACGCGCAAAAGTACAAGGAAAGAAAAAGCAGGCCGTGTGAGAGAGAAAAGAAGGCCATCCGTTGCTGACGCTGCTGCTGCATCTTTCGGAAAGGAAAAGGTCCGAATATTTTATTCAAAGCTGCGCCCAGGCGTGAAATAAAAGTGATACAGCCCACGAGTGTGTCCTATCTCGCATCTGAGATCAAACGACGACGACGACGACGGTGACGACGTAGTCGCGTGAATGTCGTCAGAGCCTCTCGTGCTGTTAGCGTTATTACGTGATGTGTATATATGACTCTGACACGTAGATATGTGTATATTCTTAATTGATTATATACGTGTATACGCGACGACTTTTTGGCTCGTGTCATCGCGTATAAGTACGTCATTACTGGAACTTCGGTGATGAGCAAATCACGCTCTAAAGTTTTAAAAACTAAGTAATGAGTCTGCGTTATAAAGTATAATATATGTATATGTATACAGGCAGATTATTTCATATTTATTTTATTTGTGTTCTAGCTGCTCAGCTGTTGTCAGTTAGAAAATTGCAAATGGAAACCACACTCAAAAACGTTGCATTTTTTTTCAACTGCAATAATGCAAAGGAGAAAAACCACGAAAACGTTCATTTCTTGTTGAGACAAAGTGAAACACAATAAGTTTGGTATAGAAGCTTTATCTAGCCAATAAAAGCAGTCAACTTTTAGGACTATTGATTAATCAAAGGAGTTAAAATACAGATTGAAATAAGTAAACCGCACACATACAGTCTCACCATCAGAGATAGGTATATTCAAAAGCCCTCAGCGCAATAAATCACCACCGCATCAACCCCATCTCGTGTCAAACGTCACTCCAGCCTCTTTATCAGGCAACTTTTCGTGTAACTTTCGCTCTGCCACCACAATGCTCCTCGTACAGAGTATAGCAGCAGAGAAAATATAAATACGAGAGCATCAGTCGTCGTCCTCGACCACACGGCTCATCCCGTTTTCTCTTTCCCCGTATGGCTTTTGTTAACCCCCCACAGCGAGAGCTGTTTTAGGGTAGTCCACCGGATTCCATCTCGGAATAAAGGACTTGCCGAGAGGCAGGCACGCGTAAGTTTGCGCGGCTATTAGACGCTATAACAGTAGTGAGAGGGTTGTATTGAATGTGGATGTGATGGAAAGTAATTTGTATTGTTGGCTTGGATATGAGGCTGAATGATGGGATTGATTTTTAAACGACTTCTTCATTTTTTTGCCTATAAAAATCTGATGCGAGTTTACGGAGAGTAAGTGTAGGCAAGATTTGCGCCTCTATCTCGAAATTTCGTACAATATACATCGTGACGCATGTTACGTTATTCATACATAATAATACTCGCACATAGCAGAAAAATATTTTCATTGTATCTCGTTCGATTCGCGCAAAGGAAGTGAATGTGCCGAATCATCTTTTTACTCGATGACGTTATTTTTTGCGATTGCTTTGACAATTTTTTCCATATTTCTATCCGAATAAAACTCTCAACTCGCTTCTCTTCACGCAATGAATTGATCAAAGATCAGATCACGGCTTACGGCTTATGAATTAATGAGTGCAATTTCTCCCCAACGCACGAGAGCCCCCAACTGACCACAGCTTCGAGCTATAAATTACGTTGTCGTATATATGCGCACATTTGAATGGTATATACCCTATACTATACGTTAAAATCAAATCTTTTGAGCACTTGCATATGCTACTGTATGCAGCACGAAAAAAAATATAAGTTATAGAATATGTATATACATAAATAAAATGATTATGCATTTTATTATTTAATTCTTGCTATCAACCTTTATGGTCCAAAACGCTACTGTATTGTATGTTCCCCCTATATGTTTTATCAAATTTATAGCAACAGCTGCGTACGATAAATATACACACGGATATAGCAAAGCACTTATGTAAGTGTGGAAAATCCAACTAAAGCGCGTACTATCAAACTTCTGATAATAAATAAGGAGTTATATTTACATAAGTACTTGCGGTTCATCTTCAGTTCTTAACTGTATCTCGTGCTGTTGCTAGCTTTGGAATAAACTTCTTGCAACTCTTCGACTGAACAAAATGAAAGTTTTCATTGTGTTTTTGCTCTGCATTATTGCAGTTAGTGGGGTATGCTATATACTTTAGATAATTCATATTATAACTTTACATACGAATTGTAATTATACAAGCTTGCATAACAAAATTTTAACTTCTTTTTCACTTGATTGCATGTCAAATCCAAAATTTTTTTTAATGTTCAATGTTCTTCTATAAACACAGTTAGGAATATTCCAGTTCGAGCCCCTGAAGGAATGTCTTGTTGAAATAGGGTTGGATCCAGTTGAACTTACTTCAATGAAAGACATAGACAATGCTGGAGATAAGCTTACCAAATACGAGCAATATTGCGTTATCGTCTGTCTTTACAAGAAAAACAAAATGGTACGTTATATGAAGCAGAGTTACTTTAAGAATGTAATAGAAAAGATCGTCATTAAATCGTTTTAATCAACGAATATAACATGTATTGTCTCAGCTGAATGATGATGGAACTTTCAATGAAGATAAATTATTTGTCGGCGAAACGGCCGAAACACTGCCACTTGCTAAACAGAAACACGACGCGACGGTCAAACGCTGCACAGATACAGGTATACAGATATAAAATAAATAGTCGATTGTATCCTTTGGTTCGCCTACCCATCAAACTTGATATCACGATTTTTTTCAGTTGGAAGGGACGACATGTGCAACTATATTAAATGCATCATATCGTAAAGAAGATATACATTGCCACAAAATTAATGTGATTCAATTTAAAAATAAACTGCAAGCATCGCGTACACATTCTACTCCAACATAAATCCTGCTTTTCGTATTTTTCCAATTTAAATAATCGACAAACTCAAATTCCAAAAAAAAAACAACGAGAGACTGTATTCCACGTAGAAAGAAAAGGCGCGACGACAGCGAGCATCAGAAGAAAGACGCGCATCCATCCATATCCATCCGGGGCGCTCGATCGCTCGGGCATCAGCAGTAGCAGCAGCGCTTTGATTACTTGTTTTAATCTTCCGACTGCCGAGCGCGTGAGCATCTGTCACTCAAAACCCGTAATTGCGAGCTACCCACCCTTCGCGAGTCATCCGGCGGCTCTGCTCTTATACATACACTATGCTATATATCTTCTTGTGTATGTAGTGCACTTATATAGGCGTTTTTCGCCCATTGAGATCCGGTCGATCGGAACCGGGCGAGAAATAGGTGTTCCTTGCTTTTTTTTTCTGAAGCAGTGAGTTTGAATGACGATTACGGGTGGGTTTTGTGTCTTTGGGGTGAGGACTAATGAATTGTTTAAGGAGGGGTGAAGCGTCAAAAGTGAGACGACGATTGTTCGCGAGGTTCTTTTTTTTATATATGTTAAGCCTTTTATTTTGGCGAGGTGATGCTACTTTCTATTTTGCGATGGCAAAGAGGCGATCTCTGAAATTTTTTGAGAGGCTTGTGTAAAAAGATCAAAAGAGCCGTATTTTTTTTTAGTATAAAAAAATTTATTATTATATTTACAAAATTATACGTCTGTTACATATAAATAGAGTACATTGTAAAGGTTTTTTTAAAATAATTTAATTACACATATACTAAAATGTCATGTCCGCAGTTCTTAAATAAAATTAGTGATAACCAGGGTGAGTAGGATAACGCGGGCTCTCAGCTATGCTAGTAATACTGAACTTGCCCGTTTTGTGCAAGCATATAGCCAATTTGCAGATGTCTTCTTTGGCTGTAAGAATTTCACAATAGCATTAGTTAATATTTCAACAAGCCGAGAGAGCTCAGCATTGACTAATTATTTCTAGATCATTACCTGTCGTTATGCACGCTTCGATCGCAGGTGTTCTAGGTACATCTTCATCGCCAAGTTTTAAATTGACGCTTCCGTCGTGATCTATCTGTAATCATTTTAAAACAAATTTTGGTTACTACAACTTGTTCAAAAAGGTAGTTTGAAATAGCAGTGTTGATCAATAAAAATATTTAGGATATGAGATAAAAAATCACAAGAGTTTCAGTGTTTGCTAAAGTTTGAAGAAAGGAGATCTACTTACGATGCCAGTCCTCTTGAACATGCAAGCCAGGAAACAGGACTTTTGCTCTTCGGTCAGGATCTTTTGAGCCTCGTCTCCACTTTTGTAGAAGCCTGAAACAGTGTACGTTTTCATTAACTTCCGAGCTTTTGGACACGTTTAGATTAAACAGAAGTTTGTCGGGAAATACCTTGACTGAGCCTTGTTTTCGCTAGGCACATTTGCACGTACTCCTTGAGCTGTTCATCGGTCAGCCTGATGTTCTGGAAGAAAAATTTCACACCATGAGCGAACCAGTTAGATTTAGATAAGCAGTGCAACGAATGGGTATTTCATAAGACGCTATATTTTTGCTGCGCATTTGCCAAATGATTGAAAATGATACCACAGCAACCTCATCCTCGCGCAAAAGAAACTAAATAATAATCTCCAATTATATATACCGCACAAGCCGTGGCGAAGCACAAAACGAAGAGCGCGAAGAGCTTCATGTCGAAGCGTCGAAGAGAAGCTTAGGCTGCTGGCACGAGACTGTCTTGGTTCCGCTGCATCTGCCTATAACTCATAAACGCGCTCTGTCCTTATCGTAATCTTCAGCCGGACGTGACTCGAATTCATAGCAACGACGAAAGACACGAGAGATTGTTCACGCGGCCTCGTGGTTTTTCGAGTACACTTCCTTCATTAGTATACGCATATATGTCGTATAGATAAACCGAGAGAATGGTAGTTGTATGTGTATACTAAAGATGAGCACTGGATTTCGATATGTGCAGCGGAATTCTCCGAGATAAAATGAGGCTTTGTTTTTCTGCGCGCTCTCCGATTCGAGTTCATCGCGCGTTCGTCAACTGCGGTATCGGCCAATAAGCGTAAACAGAGTGTGCGACGACTGTTACGAAAAGATTGATTAATTGATGATGGCTTCGGGCGTGTTATTGTTTCTTCAATTTTGACCTTGATCAGTGTTCTTATTTATAATTTGGTATTGTCATCTGTTATGAAATATTTTCTTTTGAATATTCTAGTATTCTATGTAACTTGTTAAGATTCTACGAATCCTTGACCTGGTACAGAGTAATCTTGTCACTGTGTGATGAACTTTAACTCCTATAATACCTAATTTGCAAATTGTAAAAGTGTTAAGTTGCTTTTAAATTACAAATTGTAATAACTCTAAGAATTTTGAAATTCGTATTAGAACAGAACGAAGCCTACTAATATACAATTATATTCCCATCATAATCTCCAAGATAGCGAACCACACTAATATAAGCTAATCATCAAAATTCAGTAAAAAACGCCAGGCGCGAGAGCTGCGCCCTTATCTCTCCTCTCGCTCGAGGCGATAATTAATTTATCGCGTGATTTTCCTCGGTCACCCGACTTTACCACTATATATAGGCTGCAGCACAGCGAGTATAGACGGAAGCGTCGTTGTCAGCTCTTAAAAATCGAAACGATCCATTACGTAGAAGCTTCTGCTTCCGAGTAAGCAATCCACTTACTCGGTAGAATCCAATCAGGGGGTCATCGGAGATCAATGCGCGCGACACGCGCCTGCGGAGAGAGAAGCTGAAGTGCAAAAGAGAGAAAGTCGCTCGCAAGAGTAAATGAGAAAAAAAGGAGGGCTACTGCGCTTTCATATATACACTGCGCGCACACACACGCGGCCTCGCGAGTATTAGTCTTTGAGAATCGCTTCCGGTTAAATTGCTGCCTGGCGCTCGAGTAATTTCGCCTGTTTCAGAGAAGAGCTTTTTTTTCTTCTTTTGAGCTTCTCTCTCTCTCTCTCTCTCTGTGGGTGTGTTGGGGGGAAGTTATTGCTTCGGTGTAGTTGGTTTCTTATATGTGCGGCTGTGGCCAAAGCGATGGTATAAGGGATTGCCGGCTTATCTGGCTGGCGATTATAGGCGGTCGTTCTGTAATCGGCAGATTGGAGCAGGAACGTTTTGCTATTTGATTGATTGAAAACTTGCGATATTTCGTCTACACTTAAGGATTCATTTCCGGAAAACTGCAGCAGTAGGGAAAAAACGCATAAACCCCCGCGAAAATTCACTCGTAAAATCGCGCGATAATTCCCCTCCCCCAAACAGATTAAAAACCCCGCCAGCAGCTCGACTCATAATCCGGCGACCAAAGAAGGCGAAAAAAGAGCCTCTTCAAACAAAAAAAAAAGGAGAGAACCTAGTACCGGGCGTAATCACGGCGTCGAGAAAACGGCCGCTTGGCTCCGGCCATCAGCAGCAGTAGCAGCGCACGTATACACACACACAGAAAGAGAGTGTAGCGAACCCTCGCGCGCAGTTTTTCAAAGGGCTTTTTAATTAGAGAAAAACGATCTCTTTAGATTTCATCGCGCGCCGCGGCAACGGCGCTTTAATCAGGATATTAAAGTGAGCCCGGCACGAGAGGAGGTTATCGCGCGGACTCGACGCTGATGCTCCGCGAGCACTAATTGTCGGAGTCATTTGCTCTATCTCTCCATCGGTGTGCGATATGTCTATGTGTGTGTGTGTGTGTGTGTATGAGCGACAGGTTCGCTTAGTGTATGCCGTACTGATGCTCGCGGCGGAGATGTACAAGGTACATAAAAATCGGGATGTCTCGCTGATAATTTATTGAAAACGAGTAGGATGATCATAGCCGAGAAAGTATAGCTTTCAAATAGAGTAGAGAGCCGCTGTGAATTTTGCCCGCACAATAACGAGGCGAATAAAATTTAATTTCCCAGTTAAGCCCGCATGAAAGTCTAAAAATTACCCACAGCTGCAGTGTACAGCGGTGGCGGCAAGCTCTCGCTCGAAAAAAAAAGAAGATGAGAGGGAAAGCACCTCCGCAAAAAAGAAGCTTCACCTCGGCACACGGAAAAGCGTTTCCAGCGCTGCTGCTGCTGCTGCTACTGCACTATTCCTCATTAACCGTCTCCCCATTTCCCTTCCTCCATTACTCTCTCGTTCGCCCGTGTCTCTGGGGGTTATTTTCAGTCGATTATCCGCGAGTGGAGCGCATTATACACGTACACACACACACGTACTGCACACGAGGGGTCAACGGATTGCCGCAACTGGACGACTCTATTAAGGGACGAGAGGGAGAGAGAGAGATGGCATGGATATTACCGCCTCGCCACCTTTCATCGATTTTGCACGCGAGGGGCTTTGTGTGCAGTTGAAGAAGCTTCTATATATATAACGCTGCTGGCTGGTGTTCTTCTTCTTTTTCTTCTTTTTTTGAGGAAGGGCTTGAGCTTCCGTTTTTGCGTTATCGCGACGCAGGGATTACGCGCGCACCGTTGTTTTGCTCATATAATAGTAGCCAAACTGTAAAGGAGAAAAGCATCGGCAATTCGAAAATCGCGTATCCTCAAGAGCCAGTCGTCGGCGGCGAGAGAAGCGGATTAAGAGAGATTAAAGCCGATTCGGGGAAAAAAGGGCACACACACGTGTATCTAGAAAAATCAAAGCTTGCGATGGTGTGTATGTACGCTATATACACTACTGCTGTGTATAGCGTACAAAGAAAGGCGCCAATACTCGTCTTTCCTCGACTGCACATGTCGGGCTGCCGACGATTCCCAGATGGTTTGCTCGTGTGTAGCTTTGGCACAATGCACTCGACTACGTCATTTTTGCAGCGGCAGCGACGTGCGGCATATATAGAGGGAGGGAGAGAGCAAACCACTCGAGATTCATTTAAAAGCGATTGAGGAAGCCGGATAAGCGACGATTTTTGCTTGCTGCTCTGATGGAAGAGCTGGGGGATGAAAAGTTTATCGCTTGCGTGAGAGCCTTTTTCTTTTTTCTTTTTTTTTGGCGGGGGTGGATTATATAGTACTTTCGTTGTCTCTTTTTTTTTTAGGGAGGTTGCGTTTTTTACGAGAGATTATGCGCACTGACATTTAAGAAGCTGTTATCTTGTATGAATCGTGTGCGAAACGTTAATTTACGAAAAGGATTATACGCTGAACACGTGCAGTGTACGGACAAATCGGAGCTACCGAAAGGAGTTTTCGGCAGCCCTTAGAGTAATTAATTTCGAGAATATACCTACACTCCAATCACACACCGCGCACCTGATCACCCTTGACCAGCATTATTGCACCCGGCGCATACGCGCACAAAAGCAATCACATCAAGCGTCACCTCTAGAATCATCACCCACATCCTTTACTCCAGCCCTTACATAATACACACCTACGCACAGAATCCCCAGTACCCATATACGGCCTGGATATATATACCGTGTACACCAATATACCTGGCGCTTCGTTAATTAATCTCCGACAGGCGGCGGCGGCATCGTACGTATATACCTTTCGCTCAAAGGCATATCCTCCATCCATCCGTTCGCTCCCCGACGTTAACGGCTTTTTTTGCGAGACAATGGCCCGCAGCAGCAGCAGCAGCAGACCAGCTACTACACTCTCCGATCATAATTCGAGCGTCGAGCCGCGCGGGCTTTTCTTTTTATTTCGGCTTTTTCCGCGAGCGCGCGCGTGTTTTTTTCGGCCGACGCGGCGCGGCTATACTCTTTCTCGCCTTTTTTATGGCCGCTGATGGAGCCGGCCGCCGAATGGATTGGCGGGGGAGGGTTCTTTCGAATGCGCGCATCAAGGGTGCGAGTATACGTATATGGCGAGGGATTTTTTTTATTTTTATTTTATTTTCTTTTGCAGATGGCCGCCGCGGATTTGGTTATCGCGTGCCGTCGCCGCCGCCGCCGCCGCTGATGCTGAAATGGGAAAAACGCCGAGTGATGGATTTCTTTATAATACATGATTGAAGATTTTACGAGATTCTATTCCGGGAAATATGTTGGGTTATTGCTGTATTGGTTTCTGATGGGGGATTGATGTTGAATTGATTAGTCAAGATTCATCATGAGTGTAAAAAATTTTGTTGCAGATAGGTTCGGAATCTCAGTTTAATTTATCAGAATTCAATGCTAAAATCTTGATTGCATTTTTATTCTGCATTAGAATTCCATTGAATTCAATAGTGTCGATGGCAGTCGATGGAATTCTATACAAAAACAACATTTAAAGTCGATGAATATCCGCGTATAGCTCCTATATATCAATTATCGACTTTAATTTCCGGTTTCGTCTCCCTATATCTATCGTCAGCTTCTATTATATCGATTCTATCAACCTAGTTTAATTTGATCCAATAAAAGATCTTACAGAAAATTCAATCTCATCAATAAACTAAAATCAAACATTCACAATTACCTCACAATAACGTACGATAATTTCTCTGCCCCTCGTTCTTTTCGTTGCATATACCTATACATCGGCGTCGAGAGCGAATGGATTGGCGAAATTTCGAATGAGTTTTTTTTATGTGTAGAGTAGGCAAAGGGCCGCGCGAGAGAATCGAAGAGAGAAATGAAGAACCGACGAGTGGCGTCGGCGGCGTGTTATCTTTGAACTCGCGGATTTCGGCGATTGATTTTTTTTTTGGAGGCTCGCCTTTTTTTATAGGGCTTCGCTCCCACACATAATGTATAGTCCTATACGCATCGCTTGGCAGACAGTCGCTTGTGCTAAGGCACGAGATTTTAAGTGAGGACTCAATTTTATTATTATATAATTTTGCCAATTAATCGACGACATGAAACTACTTCAGAGGTAATTATCCGCAACATCATTTTTGTGCTGCTTTGATCGCCTGTTTCAGATTTGCAACGAATAGCAGTAGCAGTATTACTTCCATCTATCGCGCGGGCTGAAAATCGAGGAAAAAAATATCTATCAAATCGCGCGCAGTAACTAAAATGTTTTTACCGCGTCAATTGAAACAAAACTTTAAAGCGATCGGCGTAACCGGCGTTTGTAAAAATATCACCCCTGGCTTTTATTTATATCTATTGCACGCGTTACAGCGTATATTTGATACACGCGATGTGTTATATATATCCGATCGTTGCAACGTTTCGTTTGACGTTCAAATTCGAGGAGGATTTTTTTCACCCATGATATAATCATTCTCTATATATCGTTTAAGCATGTATTACACAACAAAAATCGATATACTAATATCTCTATATAAGCGCAGCATTTAACTCTGGAATCAGGGCTCGACATCAAAGACACCGCAATTAATCAGCCAATAAGTCAAAGTCCATGCGCGCACGCAAGATAACCGTTCGCTATATTATACACATCAAGCGAATGCGTTCTGATCCGACGAGTAATCATCGCAGGGTATGGCAACGTGAATCCGCGCGCGGCAACGATATAATTCGAGAGACCCACTGTACATCCAATTTCGTGCAGCCGCGGTATTCAATGGACTATATACTCGTATTATATGTATAGCACGTCGCGTATATACATGTATATATACGGGGAGCGAATCGTTGGTAGATTAAAAAAAGAGGAGCGACGCCGGTTCCCTTTGACTTGCTCTTTTGTCAGAGCGTGTCGCTGTGCTAGTCCAATCTGAGCTGCGCCATGTGCGCCCGACGTTCTACACGAGCGAGATAGAGAGAGAGAGAGAGATTCTCTTGAGGGGTTTATTGTGAAGGAGTAGGACTTTTTGCAGGTTTTTGTCGGACGCGAAGTGGGTCTGGATATGTTTGCTCGACCACTTTGTACAGCGGGGGAAATTTAGCCGAATAAATTATGCGATTGCAAAAAAGTACAGTGTAAAAATGTCAAGCTCCAAAGCCGCAAACAATTCAGCATCAGCGAAGCCAAGAAAAATTGTCGCCTAAAACAAGGAGGAGAAAAAGCAATCCGAAAGTAGGCCTTTGTCATCACTCAGGCAATTACACTCAACGAGTCTCCGCTAAAGTTAACACTTATTATTTTAATGGACTCTCTCCCTCACCACTACTCGTCCGAATCAAAGAGCACTTTTTCCACTCGAGCGTTCCTAGATCGCCACTAGATACCACCCACACACCCGCACACGAGAAAGATAATGCGCTGCACGAGGCGAAAGAACGAGCGAGTGATTAAGCCGCAGAGAGATAACACTTGGAGACACACACGTACACCCACACACAGACGCGGACTGCATATTACGTGTATAAATTTCTGCAAGTGGGCATGTATACACGAACTCGGCTTCGGTAATTAAACGCCGCCGTCTACGTATATGTATATAGGTACAGAGAGAGCAGAGAGAAAGGAGAGAGAGAGAGTGGGTAGTAGTACACACACAGTGGAAGGGATCGCGTGTACATATCTCGGGTGAAATCGTTGCACTTGAGGCGCAGGGGCGAGTCGCGCGCTCATTCGTCGCATCCCCGACTTTGGGGTGTGGCTTCGACGCGGGCGCGCGCGCGCGCTCGCGCAAAAGCCAGCCCTTGTATGTATACCTATATTATACATAGGTACACACTGATGCGGCCTGTAGTCGGTCGTCGCTAGATCCGACGGTAAGGCTGCGGTGGTTTGTGTATTATGGATCGAGTTGATGGTTTATTTGCCGAAAAAAATTTCTATTTCCATTAGACCGATTGAATTTCGAGCTGATGCCGACAATTTAAATCGTCGACATGTACACTGTTAAAATAATCGCGATTGAATAGCGAGCGATAAAAATACGTGAATAAATAATTCGCGTTTTGTCGAAATTCGAAGAAGAGCCGATTGCAATCGGCGCTGCGTTTATCAATCGAAAGAGAGAATAATAGCAGGGGATGTTAAAGAATTATCATCGCTTATACTCGCGTGCCGCGTTATAAAAGAGCCTCCTTTAATGTAAAACAGCTCTGCTCATTATATTATTCAGGCTTTTTAGCGGATCCGCTGTGTGCAGGCTGAATAATATAAGCGTTATTTTAAAATGAATTGGAAAGAATATTGTACTATATAAACGGGAGGATAATTTACATTATATCGCTATATTGTTATGTCGTCCATTTACCCGCAGCGCCTACTCGCTATCGCGCTGTATTTAGATTTACGAAGAGCGTAAAATTTTTATTCGTTTTCTATTTGTTTTGATGCAGGCCATTAAACGACGTACGCAATTATATAAATATATGAATCGCGCGCTCAACAATAAATTATACGTTGTATTTTATTTCTGCGCGTTTAATTCAATCAAATTTTAACGAATATTCAAATTCGCCTCGCTTTTCAAAAATCGTATTTAAAATATACGAAATTACGTATATGCGACGGTGTAATTCCCAACAACGACATCGTCACCCTTTTCAATTACACGCCGCGAATGAGTCAAGCCGAAAATTATTATTTACAGCCGAGATAAGCCTCTCGGCGTCATCTGCTATTCGGGCCGTCATATGGCGCCGCGCCTTCGATGAGTGTATGTGTGTATACCTATATACGACGAGTTAATTAACCGATTAATTCGTCGAATATCGTCGCTTGTGATAAACGAGATTGCGTGCGAGAGGGCTGTATACAGCTGATGATGATTTCGGTGTTTAGGTGTCTTTCTGGGCATTAGTGGAAATTTTAAAACGAAACTACACATTATTATAGCCGCAAGGGATTAGCAGCTGCCGTGTATTTTTAACATGTCCATGCGATAATAAAGTTTCGAGATTGAAATTATGATTGACGCTTATTTTGTTCGATATATAATAATAATAATAATACCCGTGTGTTGTATCAATTTATTATTAATATACACTACCCGCAGTTTACGCATATATATCCGCGACTGAATAATAATTCATCGATAGACGTTTGAATGGATGCATCGTACCTATTCACGTCATGTTACACATAATAATTATAACAAATCCGCATCGAGTTTTACGAACAACCGAAAAAAATATATATATTTCCAAAGCCTCGGTACATCGTTTAGTTCCGACAGATATATAAGAGTAGGCGTTTGTATATATATATATAGGATCGAAAAAGGGTCGCGCGCGTCATGCGATTCGGCTATTAAGTCGCGGAGAGTTAATTGAGACGCGCTCGGCGCTTCTTATTTCAGTAGCGGCTCTCTCTCTCTCTCTCGTCGTCTCTCGGCTTTACTGCTACACCATCATATAACAGCTACTCGTCGTATATACGCGCGGGGGCGAAAATTAAATGACTCTCTCGCGAGCGTTAATTCGATTGACTCGTCGCATTGTATTGCGTGCCTCTGATTACACGCAAAGAGCCAGCTCTCAATTGCCCGGAGTATTAATGTTTCGAGACTCATCACGAAATTATTTTAATCTGAGCTCGCGTGATGCCTCCCTTCGACGCTATATATACAGAGAAGTGTTTCGTCTGATTAAGACGATGACATTTATAGCGAATTATAACGTGTTTATTATAACGATATTATGGAAAATTAAAGTATCCTATATATATATATATATATAGCTCTCGGTGCGTAAGACGTGTGAGTAAAGTCGTGCAGGCAGGCACTAATGCGTATCGTCGCAATAGACGACGTCGTCGCGGTAATCCAAGGCGTAAAAGTAGGGACAGACGCGACGACTACGTTCCGCAGAAGCCCCCGCGAGTAAGGTCCTGCTTCTCGGAGAGAGAAGTAGTAGTCTGTTGAGATGGGCCGATCGTGTTACTCGAAGGGAGAGAGCGAGAGAGAAAGCCACCCCTCGAAGGAGGGTGTCCGCTTCTTCGCCGTCGTGATTCGCGCGTGGGCTTTTGATCCTTCGCGCGCTCGTCTTCGCCGACGTGTCTGTCTTTGTTCGCTTGTGCTGCTTATATGGTTTGCCGGATATTTTTCGAAGTATATTATTATCGACAAACAAAGTTATATTATACTGTATAGTTTTGAAAGACAAGCGGAGTTTCTTCACACGGCTGAAAATTAAAAAGCGCGTAAAAGTAGAACGCGCAACAATGCGGAGGCGCGCTCTAATTCAGAAATTAAAAAAGAAAATCCCCCCCGACACTCTGCAAGAGTGAGAAACGGCAAGTAAGCAAGCTGCAGCATCAGCTCGAGGTGCAACTCGACTCTCCTACTCGCCACTCAGACAATAGCCCGACAAACTTTCGAAGCGCAAACTCAATACCTATATATACTGTATACCGGCGCCGGGAGGATCGATGGGACGGGATTTTTCACGGGAGGCGCTCGTCGTCTTCGAAGAAACGGGAGCCGCGGATAATTGGCCCAAAGTGGACCCGGAGTCGAGAGATTTCGAGAAACGCGAGTAATCCTTGGACTTTTTTTTCGGAGGGTGCAGCCGGAGGTTTTTAACGATAAATGGATCGACAAAAATTCTTCGAGATTAGAGTCGCTTCCGTCATGCATTTCGGGGAGGATACGAGATGATATTTAATGCGAGGATTATAGAGCTAATAGAGAACATCGGAGCAGGGAGTCGTGTATCTTTGCTCTGTATTATTGACCTATTGTGTGGAGCTGTATACATTCTGTTTGAGAGTGTGTCATTCACATTATACAAACTCGAGCGGAAGCAGTGCTCGTATGGGAAACCTAGAAAAAAATGATGCACTGCCGAGTTTCGTTCAAATAGAATAAGCAGCGTGCAATAAAAAAAGCAATTGCGGAGAAAAGACCAACAAAAACGCCCGCCCCCGCACGTAGATAAATATGCGTGGCGAGAGCAAGAAGCAGCATCGAAAATAATCAAAGCCTCGCATCTCTCTCTCTCTCTCTTGCGGCAGCAAAAGTCGATCATCGGCCTGTATACCTCCTCACAATGCACAGCCCCTCGCACACATGTAGATACATCTCTCTCAAGCCGTATACCCAGTCAGCCGCATTTTATGCAAGACTCGCTTTACATCCACCAGCTCGCGATATATTCCCAAATGGCCAAAACGCAAGAGTCACACTTCGCGCTTACAACAAGGACAAAAGCGAGTATAGCATACACAAGAGTGAGCGAGAGAGACGAAGCAGAGCTCGAAAAAGGAAGAGAGCGAACGAGCGGATGAAAAGCTCCGAGAGAGAGAGAGAGAGAGAGATCAGAGGCGAAAGGGTAAAAGGTGCGCAGTTCTTCTTCGGCGCGCCGCTCTCGCGCACATCAGAAAGGGGCGATGATTGAAGTGCTGCGCGCCCAAGCTATGTGTACTTACGCGAGGGAGATGCTTGAGCCGCGCGCGATGTGTGTGCGGGGCTCAACACGCCGGAGGTTTTTACTGTACTCGTGCGGTGGAGCGAGATTTTTGACGTCTCGGATATGTACTTGCTGATTTGGGACGTTTTTCGATTTTCACTTTCCAGCTCCTTCGACAAGTCATCTTCTTTCGTCGATTGAGCCCGAGCTATCATTATCCGATGTCCTATACTTTCCACCCCGTTAAAAAAATCTCCACTCGATTCAATTGGGAGAGCGTTATTAAGTGTGTTCATCCATTCGAGTTCAGTCAAGCGCGCGACGAAACGCTTATACTTATTTATACCGCGCGCGTAACTATCCGGAAAACAAAGAGAGTAGCAAGCGAATCTAGTGAAAATATTGCTTGAAAATTCAAACTCGTCTCAAAGCGGGGAGAAACAAAAGCCAGCACTCAAGCGCGCGCGCGCGCAGGAAAAGAGCGATATAACGAGATAGTGATACACACTGCTCGCGAAATAAAAAAGAAAAACAAGGGGAGCAGCGGCACAAAAGCGGCTGTTGCATTGTGTACGCACCGCCTCGTCTCCCTCGCGGTCTTCGCCGCGTCGACGTCGTCGTTGCTGCTCTTAAATATGCGTAATCGTTTCTCGGCTGTGTGCATAATATATATACTGTGTGCGATTCGATAATCACTCGCGCCTCACAAAGGGAAGCTTTTACGCTGATTCTCGTCCGACGCGACTTCGCCGCTAGGTGGCGTCTCGTAACCTGCAAGAGAATCGTCCGACTGCGGTAAATAATATTTTTCTAGATATTACTGTGCATATAATAAACGCATCTCCAAATGAGTTTCTGCCGAAGCAAAAGTATCGCGTATTATTAATCGAGGCGATGAATTTTCGTTCGATGTATAGGTATACATATAGCTATCTCTGGTGCAGTATATTACGTAGAGGCGCGCGGCAAACAATGCACATCACGCACGATGAGAGCAAAAGCGCAGCGATCTAGAAAAACTGAGATAAAGGCAGAAAGGGAGCGAGACGGAGAACAAAACTCTCGCGCCCCGGAACAAAGCCTTCCGCCGGATATCTTCGACTTGGAAGTGATTTCTCTCGTGCTCTGCTTTTATGCGCGCGCTTGGATATGTGTGTACAGAATGTTTGCCTCTTTTCCTCGCCCTCTTCTCTCTCTCTCTCTCCCAGGGCACATATTATGCGCGAGCATTCAACGACGAAAGCGGCCGTGATTGCGATGACGCCGACGTGAATTTAATCCAACATTTTTTCTCTCTCCTAAAGATCGTCGAGTTTTGATAAATAAATTGGATTAGAAAGCTTCGGCGTTGTCGTTGCAAATGTCGTGTGATTGATTAGGACGTAATTCGCTTGTTTGAAGCACAATGCAATCGAACGCGAGTTTGAATCGCAAACGGAATATATTGTTAAATTTATCTGGATCGGTTTAATTCATTCAGTGTAACGAAATTAGCTAACAACCTATCATCTCGTTCGGCTTCATTATGATTTACAGCTCCGATCCCGACGGTTTATCGCGGAAGCTATCATGACGGAACAAATCAATATGTAGCCGCGCAGTTACGTCTATTATATCTATATGGATAAACAATTGAACATTGGAAAAGGGATGAAGGCGGGTTTGGAGAATAAAAATCAAGGCCAATGAATTAAGCACCAATAAATATTATTTTTCGTTTTTCGTTTGAAAAAAAAGAAACAATTATTTCGACTTTCATCCGCTGCGGTCGCAATCGCCACATAATTATATATATATACTTATATCTCATACTCGTAGGAACCTACCGCGAATCGAAATGTCGAAAGTCTATATAACACGCACATCAACACCTTTAGTTCAGTTTCATCGTTAATTGCAGCAGTCGGCGATTCCGTCCAGTTGGAGTCTCGCGAACGATCTTTTATCATTGGTGTTGACTATTGTTACTTATATAGCATACACAGTTTTACTCTTATTAGACCTCTATCCGCCAAGATTATCTCCACGACTCGAGTCCACGCAATGAAAGACAAAATTTCGCAAACTAAAATTAAATTTTTCGACTTTCTTCATCGTTCTCATCGTCAACTATGTTATATAGAAGCGTTATCAAAAGAGAAATCTCAACATAATGCATATATGCCTGTAACAACGTCCTGTGTCCGTCGCACACCGGTCGTCTCCAACCGCGAAACGTCATCGTCATGTACGTCAAGAAACGAAACAAAGGTACACAATTTATCCGCTATCCACCTCGGCGCATCGTACAGCACTTAAACACATACGGATCTACCTATAATATATATATACACATACACAGATCTCATCGATAAATTTAAAAGTCTCGCAAGCGCGTTTCACTTCGCACGTCCGTACCTCGCAACCACATCATCATCAGCATCATATCCTCGTCATCACCATCATCACCGCCGTCATTATCATCATCATCATCAACATCACAGAGATGAAGCCTCCAGCTCAGTCGCGCGTGAGTCCACAGAGGCTGACTACCCGGAAGCCGCCGCTGCGTTATTGCGTCGAAGTAACGGCCGCCTGAGAGTTGGGCGGTGGCGGTGGTGGCGGCGGCGGCTGCGGATGCACCTGGTGGGCCATCAGTCCGTGGGCCGCCGCCACGTGATGGTGATGGTGGTGGTGGTGGGGGTAGAAGATCGACTGAGCCGTCGTTGTGCCTCCGACCGGCACCGGATGGGCCAGACCCGAGGCCGAGGAGACCGATGGAGGCCCCGGAGCTTGAGGTCCGACGGAGGAACCGATGCTGCTCGGTGGGATCGAGGCGTCGTGGTACAAGATCGGCACGCGAACCAGACGCTGCGCGTGCACTATGCTGTTGGTCTCCAACTCGGCTGCCACCTGCCGCTTCCATTTGTTGCGCCGATTTTGGAACCAGATCTTCACCTGCGATTGAACGAAAGATGAAAAATTGAGGTCTACGAATACTTGACATCGGGTATCTGTCAACTGCTCACCTGCGTTTCCGTCAATCTCAAGGAAGAGGCAAGTGCCGCCCTCTCCGACGAAGACAGGTATCTCTTGAGGTCGAACGTACTTTCCAGCTGAAAGACCTGAGTCCTCGAGAAGACCGTGCGCGTCTTCTTCTTGCGTTTGGTGTTGTTGGAGTCGCGACCGTCGCCGCCCGACTGAACCAACTGGCCACTTCCGTTGCTACTGCCGTGGAGACCCGAGCGGTTATCGCCGTCTCCGTCGCCGTCAGGACCATCGTCGTCGACGCCCAGGTCGTCGTGACACGCCTCGTCACCGCTCAGAGGACTCCTGGAGCGACGCACTCGATCCTCCGTCGTCGCGTCGTCGTCTAGGTCTTCTGCTGGAACAGATAAACACGGGATTTGGTTATTGAGCTTGAATGTCCTAGCTTTGAATCATCAATCCGCATTTTAATAATACGGTCTAACCAGTCGAAGCTGCGGCTCTGAATTTACAGAAAGTGCGCATTTTCGCAAAAATCCGCGTTTCAGCGGCTCTTTCCAGCGGGCTTAATTGAAAGTTTTCCGCCGATGAATTATCGAGAGGCCGTAAAGCCGAAACCGGCTCGGTTTTTGGACAAGCGCTTGCAGCGCAAACGCACACTGCACAATATAAGCCCGACGCAGCCTTTAGCGTAAAACGTCAATTTGCGTAATTCTTCGTCAATGGAAGCGATACAGGTTATTCGCATCAGCGAAATGGAACGAGAGAGAGATAGAGAGAGAGAGAGAGAAAGCTTTCGCGCCAATTAAGCGTCGAGGCTCTGTTGCTGTGTGTATAATACGTAGACGATGGCCGCGAGTGGAATAACGCGGTTGGTTGAAAATAAGCGCGATATTACTTGATGCAGTGGACGTGGCTCTGCTTTTGAGGACGAAATTTTCGGAGAATTAGTGCATTTAATAAAGAACGTTAATTATTGCTGAAGGTATAAAAGAGATTATTTTGCAATTAATTTACGTTCAAGCGGGAATGCTTCCGGGCGCAGTTCGCAGAATAACTATACTAGCATCTGTTAATATCATATCTCTATAATAGTGTTATTGATGATTCCTGAATCTTGATATCAATCAACGGTAATTGGATGACAAATGTCGATTAACGATTGAATAACAATCATCTCTATATAACAGCTTACCGATGAAAATTCATAGATATCAAATCATAGAACACACGCCGTATGGTAAATTATCAATTCATCGCGCGCGTTTATGGATTTCTAGCTCGCAAAGCCCGATGAAAACTATTTGAAAATTATTGTTTAACGATCGATCAAGCCCCCGACGCAGCATCCAAAGCGTCGCTTGTAAGTTCATCGGTCGTCCTGTGTGGCAAATTGACAAATCATCCACCTAGTTTGCGAATCTCCGAAATTTCCTGGAAGCAATCAATCTCGTCGATTACGAGCAATGCTTTCTGCTATAAAAAATACAAAATCGCGTGTATATCTCAAGCCAATTTCGCGCTGTTATTCGATCTCTCTGTTGGTAATTGAAAAAATTGCCGACCGCCGAATGTGAGCAGGGGTTTTTATTAAAAATAACGTCCCATTGAAAATGGCCAGTTATTTGAAAAACTGATGATCATATACAAAAATGAATGGTCCTTCATTTTTTAATTTTCTGCCGGACGATCATACCGTGCGCTCATTTCTTCTATTCCGATGAATAATTTTTTTTTTATATACTGATAAATATTTCCTCTTTCATCGCGATTAATAATTTGTTTGCTCGTGTCCTTTGTAAATATTTTCCATTTCACGTGTAAAATAAATAATTCACATTCTCCCCCGGCTACAGTATGATTAAAAAGCTAACCAGCCGCGCGTCGCAGCTAAAACTTGTTTCGACTACTTAAGCTCTATTACACAAAAAAATCAGCAGCAGTCACGAGAGAGAGAGCTGACGTGTAACCCAATCGTCATCGAATCGGCGTGTAAAATTCAATCATCGTCACCGGTAAAAAGAAACGTGCGATTGGTTTTACACCGTTCGCTAAGGCTTCCCTCTAAAACTCTCTATATACCGGCCCTCGAACCTATTTATATTAATCGAATGAGCGCGCCGAGAGAAAAATCACGCAACCTATACCCGGTTTAAAAAAAAGAGGAAAACACAGGCTGAAAAAAATTAAGAGCCCCGACGTCTCTCTGAATTGTATACGATATACAGCAGCTTTCTCTCTCTCTCTCTCTATATGTGTATATACAACGCGCGAGTGTATATATAGGGCTTCCAGGGCTTCCGCCGCGACAAACCAACGTCGATCGCCTTACCCGTCGATCGTTTTGCTGCTACGCGAAGTAAGTACCGCGGCCGCACTTACACTAATACTCGCGGCGCGCCTTCAGCCTTTGTATATACCTATATATATATAGAGAGAGAAAGCGCCCTTGTCGATACAGCACATTTTGCTAGAGTGCTCCGACGGCCGATTAACCTTACTAAGGTGTCTCGGGCTCTTATATACTCGAGAGAGGCGCGCGCCTGCCGAATAACATCAATACTGCAGATCCCGGGGATGATGGTTCCGAGTACAAGTGGCGCGGTGAACTTCAATACTTGATCCCCGACTAACTCTGACAGAACGAAGGTTAATCAAGTCGCTCTTAAGTTTCGGTTATATAAAGTCAGGCACTTGTCATCATCATCGAGCTCGAGTCGAGAATATTAACCGTCCGCGCAACTATATCCGTTATATATACACACTTATACGTACGCGCACGCAAGAACGATTAAATAGTCGAGTAGCCATTCGCGCGATGAATATATAGCTGTGTGTATAAGAGAGAAGCTACCCTCCTACACACAGCTTCGGCAGCTTTTTCTCGGCCAGAAACGCAAAGCGCTGCGGGGCTTCCGCATCAAACTAAGTCTTAATAGCGACTTGCTTTCGTTTTTCTTGTTTTAAGCCCCTGAGCTCGCTTTCTCTCTCTCTCTCTCCTTCGCTGCTTCCCGTCCGCAGTTCAGCGTGTCTTTAACGAGACGATAAATCGCCGACTAATTTCACTTGCGCGGCCCCGTTCCGCAGACTTGTCTTCCTCGCTGTGCAGCAGAGAATATAATGCCGTGACACTTTTTCGCGGCTGCCGCTAATTGGGAGCTTATTATCAGAGAGCTTTCTGCTCGACATTATCGAACGCGAGGATGCTGCTTGAACTCTGTAGACGTTTATTTTCAAGCAGGAAACAAGACGAGAGATTTTCTTGTTTTTGTTTTTGAAATATAATTTAGAAGTCATAATTTCCGATTGGCTTTAATGCAATTTCGCTGGATTAGAAAGCAAGAACTTGTAACGCTTGCTTTAAATGTCAGACATAGAAACAAAGTCGGGTGTACTTTAAAGTTGCGCAAGACAGAGAGAGAGAGAGAGCACTTTATTTATTACCTAACGCGATTTGCAGTAAAATCGCTTACCGAGACTGTCAGTCTTCTTATGTTTCAATATTGGTTTCGCAATACACTGACTTAAACATTAACCGTATATACTCTTTTGAATAACTCGGTAATTTTTTTCCACGAATAAAAAGGAAAACGGATCGTTACGGTGTTTTCCGTGAAATTGCAGCCAACCGTTAAAACGCCGAGGATTTATGCCTTGTTTTAAAACGTCGCGTAAAAACACTATTCACCGCATTGTAAACTGGATTGTTGAATGGTCAATAAGCGACACGCGGCATTAATTGGATTGTCAAGCACTATACAAGTGGGATTTGCATAACTAATGTGCGAGAGGAACGGCTGCGGCGAGACAGAAATATTTTATTCGCTGCTGACCGACGCACGTCGGTGTCGACGACAATATACTTCATTTTTTTTTTTTTTAATATATAATATAATCGCGATTTCAATTATTTCCAGCGAAACACATCATTCGATACGTTTTTATTCGTCTTTCTATCGCAAACTCGCTTTGTGCTTTATTTTTTCACGTTTATAACAAATTCCTTGATATAAATTTACGCGCTATTCGAGAGTAAAATTCTTTTTTTCCCCGGCGAGCTTTTGTTTCATCGCGCAGTATAGCGGCTCGATTTTACGATGTTTTTAATTGAATAAATAAATATCGTAATAACTTTTTGCGCGAAAACTCTTTTTCCGCAATGAACAATGAACGCGCATACACACGCACAGAGAGAGAGAGAGAGCCGTAAACTCTCGACCCCTTTATATCCAAATTGCAGCGTAAACCCGCGAGAAAAATCGCCAATAAAAAGTGCGCGATGAGAACAAAGAGTGAAAAGTTGGCCGTGCGCAGCGTGTATTTAAAAATATTTTCCCCAAATCCAATCATCTCGCGCACTTTTTTTATAATCACATAAAAAATAAAGCTGTTTGTCCGGCGCATAGCTCGCGCGCGCGTGCAATATAAAACATCTGTCGGGGCGTGACGACACACACACACACACACGGAAAAAGGAATCAGGTTTCAAGTGCTTTTGCGAATTCGATGATTTCAAAGGGGCGACTGCAGCGCAATCCGCGTTATTTTTTTTTCAGCTTCGCGGATTACAGTATACCCACGCGCCGATTGGATGGATACGTTTATTTTCGCGGCGATCGGTTCGCTGGTGTGTGTACGTGTGTGTGTGTGTGTGTGTTTTTTTTATTCGCAGCCACAGAGCCGCGGCTATGGATGACTCGTCAATTTTCCAGTGCGGCGACAGGGATTTTTACTCGATTCGAGAACTGCGAGCTTCCAGTGTCGCGTGCGGCCGTGTTTGCTAGTGTGTATTTGCACAAAGTTAGGGATGCGCGTGAAAGCTTGCAGCATAAATGATGCAGAGTCCGTCATGACGCGGATTCGGTAGATGGACGATTTTGTTTGATTATAACGATTTGAGCGCGAGTTTGTACACGCGGTTTTACGGCGTTTCTGTCTGGCATTCGTTGTACTTTTTTTAGATTTATATGCGTTGTTTGATTCTTGGAAAATCGTCACGAGAAATTTAATTAATCAAAACTGTGTAACTCACCTCTCTGCGTAAACGAGCCGGACGTCGGGCTGATCCTACTGAAGCTCACTCCAGAGGGATCACTAGGCGTAGGATGTTCCAAACCTTGCAAGCCGTGAGGCCTATTCCAAGGAAAGGGCCAGGCCGCAGCGGCTGCAGCAGCCGCCGCGTTTCCCGGTAGAACAGCTCTCATTCCGTCGGCCTCTGCCATCGCCTCGGACTGTCCCGAAGCCGAGGCCGAGGCTACCGCTACCGCCGTTAGTCGCGAGTGGTGCTGATGCTGCTGATGCAGGTGCTGAAGCGTCGACGGGAAGAACACGCTGCCGACGCCTATGCCCACCGGGTATCGACTCGCTATTATCGACGACATTAAGCCCAGCCTGAAATTTGACGGAAAATATTTCATTGCGCACGCATTATGTATGATCGGCATTTTTTTTTTTTTTTTTTTTTGACGCGTAAAATAATATAATCATTATAGCAGATACGTATCCTTGGCTTCATTTGTAATTCAATATATATCTCGTATCGGAAAATATTCCGATCAAATCGAGTTTTATACTTTCCGAATTATCGGGGAACAATAATGTGTTTGTAAATAATGCCGGTTTCTCGCTCTCTTTCAGAGCGAGAGAGAGAGAGCCACTCGTATCGAGTTTTCGTTATTAAGTAATTACGGAAATAAACGAAAACATTCATTTGCCAAGCAATGTTTACAGATTTTCGCATATTCGCCCGGCTGCGGGCTATCATCGCAACATTTTACGGCGAATCGATATACAGAACAACACGATAATTATCAATGCAGCATTGCTTTTTTCCCTCCATCGAACCAATGCGTATCGCGATAATAGACGCGACGATCGATCCGGTATTACAAGTAACGCGACTCCGGCTGTTTAGTATTAAGAGATCGATTCTCCGGACGCGCAATCGAGGTCGCGACAATCGGAGGTGACGATTGCTTCGAGCGCGGCTACTTTATACTTTCGAGAAAGATGCAGCAGCGAAGGGTGATGTGCGTGTGCGGCGTATGGGGAACAGAGGCTTCGCGAAGCCCTATGTATGACTTTCGGACCCCTGCGATGTCTCCTCTTTCTTCGCCGGTTTCTTTCCTTTTGACTCTCTCCGAGCGTCTTACTGTATACGCTTTTAATTCTATACTTATCCTTTTTTTCGAATTTTTTTTTTCGATCGTATCTGCAGTGTGTATCGGTAGCTCTCGGGAGAAAAAGGGCGCGAAAAAAAGACGCTCGCTGCTGAGTATATCTTTATATGATGTCAGCAGAAGAAAAAGCGTCTATCCCAAAACGCCGGAGATAAAAGAAGGAAACCCGAGGACGACCGCCTGTTTGTAAGCGGCGGGCCCTCGAGCAGGTATAAACAGCCAAACAGCTTACTTACGCCGGGCGTAATTCTAAATACGTCTCGCGCGTCTTCCTTCGATGGCGCCGGTTATATATACTTGCAAGGGCTCTTTATATACGTTATATAGAGAGCTGTTGAGTTTCGAGAGCCGTTTGTCAGATTGTACAGACCGAGGTGTTGATAATCTTCGATCGCATTTGAAATTCAAAAAAAGCGTTCGATTATCTCACTCTTCGTGTATATATAGAAACCGCTGATCATAGAGCGACTCGTATACATACACGTATATATCTGAAGATTCGAGATGCTCTTCTATACTACCCCGAGAGCAGTAGCATTCGTTAACGAACGCTGCTGCTGCTGCTGCAACTCGATACCTTTTGTTGTGCATCGTTACGTCGAGTATAGTCATAGCCCCGCGAGCGTCTCTCTCTCCCTCTGAAAGTGGTCGATTGCGCTCGGTGGTTTACTACTACTACTACTACAACTACGCGCCGCCGCCGTCGTGTATAATTGAAGCCTTAGGGCACGAGGGGGAAAGAGCGAGAGAGAGAGAGGAAGCTACTTTTCACGGAAGAAGATGTTGAATCTTTTCGGCAAATTAGTCCAGCCGAGCGCAAAGAACAGTCTCGACGAGACGTACAGCTCTGAAGCGCTGCGAAAGAAACATTTTTTTTCTTCCAACAGAAGAACGATGATTGGCATGTCATCATCGGTGTCATTGCGATGACCCAACACACGCACATACACAGACGATAAGTTATTGGCTTTCATATACCGACTCGAGTAAATCCGCTGATTGGCTTCGCTCTCTCCTATATATACGAGTACACCGGCAGCTGAGCGCCGGATTACGTACTTGTTCGCGAGCATTCTCTCCTCCACACACGGATTTATTTTTAATTTCGACCGTGCAGTGTCGGAAATACTACTCGATTTCACAAGACTTGCTTCTCTTTTGCACGAGTCGCTTCGGCATTAATCCATAGACGCTCGTCCTTTGCCTATACTACCACTGCTACATCTCCTCTTCATCGGCTCAAACTAGCGCTAGCATACAACGGGCGCTTTATCGTGCAGCTTCCTTTGAAAGCATCAGACTCTCGCGCGATACGAGCCTAATTAACGAATCATTCATCGCCGGGCTGTAATTAACGAGATGCTATATTGCTCCCTCTCTCTGCAGACCGATGTATACTGCTTTCGCGCANGCGCGTATTCTACTTTTCGCTAGCGTGGGACTGAATATTGTCTTCGATGCGGCGCGCGAGTTTCTCTCTTTTTTTCTTTATCTCGAGCTGTTAATTAAGCTTCGAGGGATGCGTGTTTCGCTTGGTTTTCCTCGTGTCATCTCGCGGCTTGAATATATTATCATAATTTTCTACATCGGAAGTACACGTCGAGGTTATAGAAATTATTTTCAGAGGATTCTCCGAGGGGATATATTTTTACACGTGTACTTGGTGAATGACGCATTGAAATTTCGTTAATTAGGAATTTTCTCGAAAGCCGTCCTGGTTTTGTGAAAAGGTGAAGAGAAATCCTGTAAATTTTTTATTTTTCCAACGGCGACAATATTTATGTACCTCGGATAATCTCCAGGACGCGGATGACGCAAAAACGCTCTTCCGTCCCCATGACATACGAGTATCGAGTTACGACACCCTCTTTCTCAAAAAAAAAAAAGCGCAAAGCGAGCCTAAAATCTCTCAAGATAAAACAAACCGACATCATACGCGTCTTTCTCCCAGCACACTGCAGAGATAAGAATCTGGAAAAGCCCGATCTGCTTACGCTTATAAACCAAGAGAGTCTTTCCCTGTTCTCTAAGTGCCTACTCTCGTGCGTCCCGAGAAGCGAAATGATCCGTTAAGGGATTTGCGCCCGAGGAATTAAGGTGAGGGTCTGAATTGTTACGAAAATTTGTGCCGCGCCGGAGAGACAATGAGCCCGCGCGCTGTTCAGCCGATTGAGCGTCAATGCGCTCGATTACTGCGATCGAGCGTGAAGAGTTTTCGTGTATTAACGGATTAGAGGGCAGAGATTTTCGTGTGCACTTGAGCGACTGCGTAATTACGTCGGGATTACGGTAGCTCTCGTTTATTATTCGCATAAATAAAGGCGGGCTTTTCAAAAATACGTATATATGATAA
The DNA here is from genome assembly GCA_900474305.1 of Cecidostiba fungosa. Taxonomy (NCBI): domain Eukaryota; kingdom Metazoa; phylum Arthropoda; class Insecta; order Hymenoptera; family Pteromalidae; genus Cecidostiba; species Cecidostiba fungosa. The sequence continues at coordinate 20,961 of UCOJ01000488.1, read as the reverse complement.
TATGCACGTTATTCAAACAGAGCGAGAGATGAGCGTGTCTGAAAAATTGATTACCCGCTGAATTTAGCATATTCGGGCCAATCAATAATCGAGCGCGTGGAAAATACTCGCCTCAACATCGAGCTGCTCTATTTAAAAATCCAAGCCTCCTATACGCCGATTTGTAATTCAGAGCTTCTCCGGGATACAAGACACAGGTACGCGCCCTTTCGTCGGCCGCCTAAGATCTGCCGTGAATAATTAAGGAAGCGCCGTCGGAAAGTTGCGCGTATAGAGCTCCTTGAGGAAGCGAGACTCCCGCGGGAATCTTCGTAGGCCTTTAACCGCTCGCGATCGATCCATTATGTACGTCTTGGCTAATTGATTATACACTCTATATATACTCTGTGCTGCAGCCAGATAATATTGCTTCTACGGGAGGGAAGTGCGCTTATATTTCGAGATTTTTTACTGCTGGCGGTTTAAGCGCTACTGGCGATTGCATAAGCTTTTGAAGGTGTGTGTATATAGAGGGACGTTTTACGAGGGAGGATGAAAAAAAGTTTGTTTTAGCGTACGAGTTTGGCTGTGACTTTTTTTTGCAAAGTGAGATTTCACTGCGTGCGTACTGTCGTGTGTACTACAATTGACTATATAGTCTTTTAGTTAACGTAAAAACCGCCCCGTGTATTCTTATGCTGCAGTAACCTAAAACTAAAGATCAAAATTGCAGGCCTCAGTCTTGAATAAGCCATCATCACTGAATCCCATCAACGATTCGAGTGCCTTAACGAGTCACACACACACTCCTTAGCGCGCACGAGCGACGATGACGGTAATCGTCGAGGGTGTGCCGTTCGAGGGACTTGATCAAATGGTAAGCGGCTGGAAAACAAGCAATACGAGGCGCAGGGGCGTGTGACAGTACTACCGGCAGATCTGATAAAATCATCTCGAACCCCTGTGCTCTTTTCGGTGCGGCTCGTTATTTCGTTTCTTGGTCAATCACGTCTTTTTACCATTGGCTGTAGAGCAGCGCATTTTACCATTAACCACATAGTAAAGATCGTCAGCGAAATTCCATAATCACGATAAACTCCATCGACCACCAAGAGCGTCTCCGAAATCCCATCTCCTCTAATTCCACTCGGCGATAATCTCTGGCACGCATCACCCCCGAGAGAAAGAAGAGAGCCAGACGGCAGCAAGAGCTAAACTTATAAAGATCCATCCGGAGCGATATATATATGTATAGAGGGTGTACGCGCCGAGTAGAGCTTGTTGCCGTTATTAAATGAGACAGCCTAATAGAGCCATTACGCGGTCCATTCTCCCAGGGCGTAGATATATATAATGTAATCTCCGACTCGGCACGCGTCCCCTTTTTTCTCTATGTAGTAAAAGTATGGCGCACGCCCACGCGTCGCTGCGGTCTTTTCACCATTCCATTTTGCCTGTCGTCGAGAGCCGAATCGGCTGATGCTGATGGGTTAATGAGTCGGGAGTAGAGATTTTGGGAAACTGATGTTTTTGGGCCGATCGATTGCGGCTCGAGTATTATTATATCATATTAGGAAAGTGCTCGTGGTGGAAAGAACTTTTAAAATACTTGTTACTTTACGCCCTCGACGCGGGCGCCATCTAGCGACTGCTGTTTATCGTCCGCATAACCTTACGCATCTTGTATAAATATTGCTTGTTTCTTCAATGACGCTACTCCGGATCACGGCTATCGATCCATTCGGATACGAAGCATCTCAAGTTCAGCTCTGGCAATTTTTTTTTTTTCACCTTATCCGCAGAACCGGCGTCTAAATGTAGAACAGGCCTAATCTCATTAAAACCCAGCGGTTTAGATTATTTTGGCCTTATACACATGCGCTGAAGCTTCGGTGTTTACGCGCACAAGTGATTATCGCTGACGCAGGCGTTTATTTTTAACCTGTATATACCTGTATAAGAAAATTTCAACCGATGACGACAACTCCGTCAGATTCGGGGAAAAAAAAAGTTAAGCAATTTTTCTCGTTAAAAAAGACCATCGCTCGAGCTTATAATAGAGGATGACACTTACACAGGGATATCGATCAAAACATTCTTCGTCACAAAAGGCAGATGGCGCGAGCGAGCGAGCGAAACTCGCTGGGGAACCTTCCACGCTAATTTCCATAGATAAAATCTGATTCGGCGCGGCGTCTGCCGTCGGCTGGTGCACTTTCATTTGCATGCTTGATCTGGATGATTTAATCGAGTCGCCTCTGTTTGTGTGTGTATGGCTGTCTGTTGTGTCGGTAAAACCCGCAATTATCCGGCTCTATTTAGCGCCGCATTAATTAAGACCCATTCGACTCTTGATGTGATTAAAATTATACACGAAAGTATAAAATAATTGTCCCGAGAGATAAGGTTCGAGCTGTATACATCTAATATAGATTAACGATGTCAAATTGTGTGCTGCACCTCGTTAAAAAGTCATTTTTGAAAAAAAGTACAGTCGAAAATATAACCACGAATCGATTTCAATTGCGGCCAGAAGAATCATCTCGAGTATGCTCGCAAAGCAGAAGAAGAAGAAGAAGAAGAAGAAGACGCAGAGGAAAAACGCATAGGGTATGGAGCATAACAAGCGGAAAGGATGCGCTTGGCTCTTATTCAGCTGGATATTGTGGTTCGTGTTTATGCGCGCGCTGAGAAGTAGCAACGTCTCTCTCCCTTTTGCCAGTAGAGAACGTTCGGCTTTTCAAAGGGGCAAAGTCGAAAGGCTCTCTCTATCGCGAAAGCCAGGCAGAGAGAGAGAGAGAGAGAGAGAGAGAGAGTGAGTCCATCGACAAAAGTTTTTGATCAATACTGCGCCGCCGCCGCCGCCGCCGTGTGCGCTCAGTCAATGCCTTCTGCAGATTAGTACGACTTTTACCGGCTCCGCTTTTTATTCATGGGAAATTGAACTCGGCGTTTTCCCGCCGTGATGCAGGCTCAAAGAACCGACGGCTGCTTTTTGGAGAAAAAGAAGAGTACGCGTGCGAGAGTGGGTTATTAATATTGAGGGGGTTTTCTTTTTTGCCCCGGAAGGTTCGCCGATTGCTGCGGTCGCGATTTCATTTTTCCGAGATGCCCGGCTATTGGAAAATCCCTGTTGCCGTCGAGGTTCTCGTGTTTGTCGTGGAATGCGAATTTATAAATAAATACAAAAATAACGAAACGTACCTCGACAGCATGGTGAGATCCGCAGAGGCCTGGTGACTGATGAGCGAGTTGTTCGCTTCCGTCGCGGCGAAACTCGCGGCCAGCGGACTAGTCGCACTGCTGCTGGAAGTGGTGATCCCGGCCACCCCCGCAGTCTCCGTTGTCCTGACCCTCGCTCCCGGACTGTCCCTGTTGTTGTTGTTGTTGTTGTGCAGATGATGGTGGTGGTTGCCGTTAGCCGGGGAGGCTCTACCGGCGGACGCCGAGTCCGACGGCGGCGACTCGGTGCGTCCCAGAATACTCGAGATGCTGAAGGACGTGTACTGGGGGTTACAGGCCGGACGCAGGGCCGCTTTGCTGACGTCGAAGCCGAAGGGGTTCGTCGAGGAGAGACAGCTCGACTTGCCGTTCTTGCCGTCCTGGAGCAACATGTCGCCGGGGGTCGGACTGCTGCGCGACGTTTCCAGGTCCAGGTCTTCCTCGGAGACTACAGACACTTCGATCTCCGTTTCACCGGACATTTCGATTCGAGAGTTGAGCGGGTCTACTTTAGCTGCTGGGCATCTTTCACCGCGGCTGTATTTACATGCGCACTCGTACGACACTCGTGAGGATATAATATTCGCAGGTCACTTTGTCATCGTCTCTCGGCATCACCGCCGAGATCGTCACCGCGCGCACCTGCTCCCATCGCCGTGTTTATCTCTTGCTCAGCGGCCGTCGGACGCACTATCCATAGCAGCAGCCAGCCTCGAGCGTGTTATTGCACTGAAACCTCCTCTCGAGAACGTCGCGCACGCCAGTGAGGCGGCTCACTCTCGCGTCAGCCGGAAAAACTCGCTCTCTCTCTCTCTCTCTCTCTGTCTGATCGGCGGTCAAATCGGTGGGGGATGATATCGGCGGGCCGCACATCCACACACTTAGACGCGCGCGCGCACGCACAGCTTGATCCGCTGGTTAGTCGACAAGTGTGCGAAGCTCGGCTTCGTCTTCTGCTGCGCTCTCGTGGAGGGGTTGTCTTGAGCGCTGTGGGCGTGAGCAGGTCTGCCATTGGCTCTCGGCTCGGATCGATGGGGTGCGCGGCTGCTCGCCGGGGACCAATGGCAGCCGAGGCCGGAGGGATGCAGACAGCTGGCTCGCGTAGGGGTAGGAGAGAGAGAGAGAGAGTGAGCTGTGTGTGCGTGTGCCACAGCGTGTTACTTATCCATTATAACACTCCAAGATCTTGATTTAAGCCTGCAGCGGTGAGCTTTTAACCAATTAGCCTTTATAGCCTGCTCTGCTCCCACTCTCTCTCTCTCCGGGCTCTGCTTGCTCTACCCCTCGCGAGTGCTCTCTCTCTCTCTCTGTTGATGCTGTGTATAGTATAGCGTGCGGTATGGCCGCGCGCATGTTGCAAGTGCGCGAGGTGGGGGCATATATATTGGCAATTGCGCCGCGGTGTGCGGTTCTCTCTTTTCTCCGGTTAGGAAGGGGGTAGGAGAGAGGCTTGGCCTGGGTATTGCGTGTATAAACTTTGTCGTCGGAGGAGTACTCGTCGTCGCTCCTTTCAGCAGGATTTCCAGGACGAGAGAGGAGGGCAGGCGGATGACACCGAGAGGGGCTAGGTATACACACAAGCCGGAGCTAATCTGCGCTGCTGTGTATATACCCTGCCGAGAGTTTGCTGCGAGGCTTTTTTTCGCCTGTTTATAGCGCGCGTTTCGGGAAATTCGCTTACGCGATTTTCACGAGTTCCGAGAATTCAAATTTTCACGCACAAGATGCGCGTCCCCCCCACAGTTATTAGGTAATTAAAAAAGACGTCCGCGCGAAAAAGCAAGAGTGGAGCATCCCCGAGCCTCTCGCTTTTAATTTTTTTCCCTCTTATATTCGCGCAGTTTTCCCCCTTTATGTAGCTACACCCGCTGTGTGTATACACATAGACACTCTGACCCGGCGGCGGCGCAGCATATTGCGCAGGTGGCTGCGGTATTGCAATTTCGAGAGAAGAGGGAAGTTATGCGACGGGTTACATCGCGCGCGCGTGCACGCAGCGGACTTTAATGGCGATGTGACGCCCGGCGACGCTAAGTGGGAAACGGCCTTCGAGTTTCGCGTTGCGCGCTCGCGGCCGAGGCTCGTGAGAGCTGATTTTTTGGCTCGTGAACGCGCCGGCTTTTCGTCCTCGCGCTTTTTTCGGCTGACAAGAACAAGAGATTCCATTTTTCTGACGCTTCTTTTTATACAAAGTAATTGGAATCGCGATTTATTTCGTAAAGTGCAGATGTTAAAATTAGGCTTAGTTACCCCAAGCACAATAGGATAAAGACAAAAATACTATCAAGTCGCAATACAACACGAAAAATGTCATCTTTTGCAAAGAGGATAGTAGCAGTTATAGCATGAGCGACCCAAGCAGCAGGCCCAACGAGACACCTCTATATGTGTACTATGGGAGCAAATATAACGATGAGGGAAAGAGAAAAGTGCCTTTGCGCCACCTATCTTCGCTGACGAGAGACACGGAGAGCTTCAGCGGTGGGGGAAGGCCGGACCAAAACTGTTTTGATTGCTACTGTGTTTTGTGTCGAGAGCAGGCTTATTTTTAACGCAGTGTTCTATGTATATGTATAAGCGCTATATCGCGAAGAATAGTTAATTGGTCAGAAAACAAAATTATAGTAACCGGCGGTAATAACCCCTGCACAGTGAGAGCAAAAGCTCGGGGGGTATATCCCCCGTAGCGAGAGTGTGAATATTCATGTTGATCAATTTCGTATGGAGCAGCGATCAAAGTTTGATCGCTAAACTTTGATATGGAAAGCGAACGAACGTAATCGCGGTCGGACGAGAGCTAGAGAGATATCGATATTGAGAGGACATTGTTACATTGGGAGTTTCGAACTCGTAATCGCCCGCTTATACATACAAATCTAAACAGTTCGTTTCATCGAATTTCACGCAAATATTCAACAGACTGACCGATATGCAGATCGGATCGAATATTATTGTTTAGCGTCGATTGTCGAGGGGCTCGAGAAAGTTGACGCTGATTATGGGATTATCTCGTTCGATTTAATTTTTTAGGGGGGCTCGTACTTTTTTCGTCATCCCCGAAACTGTTTTATCGACCGGACACTAAATGACGGTATTTACTGTCGAAAAATACACCATTTAATAATAATAAATTAGTCATTGAAATGAAAACTCATTTCAACTTCAAACTCTGTATAAGAATTCAGTGTACACGATCGATAAAACAGTTTCGGCCCCCTAACTTGAAAAATCTTCAAAATAGAACGCTTCGCACGCGAATCCCACGAAAAAGAAGAAAACATACAAGCAAACACCTCTGTACATTTCCAAAGCGGCGTCTCCAAACTATGCTGTATATATACACAAGAAAAACCACAGGCCGCAAATCCCTAAAATCGTCGGGTATTTATTTATATCGCCTCAATCGAAATCGATTTTCCCTTCGCTTTGCGCGCAGCCTGCTGCTGTCCACTCGAGCGGTCATCCACAACTGCCCCTCCTCGTGTCTACTATCTCTATATACACGTATACACAGAGAGAGAGAGAGAGAGAGACTCCACAGTTGCGTCGGCTTTCATCTCGCTTTTCTCGCTCCGTGCCGGTGCGTAAAAGTAGAGCCGCTATTTTACTTTGTGCCCGGTGCGTAAGAGGATTATGAGCTTTTCCTCTCTTGCTTGCGCGCGCGCTCGCTCGCAGAGAAAAAGATCGCGAGAATCGGCGAAAAAATAAGGAAACCTAGCCGTGTGGTGGTAGTGCTGGTGGTGGTGGTCGCCGGCTGCTGCTGCTGCTGCTATACTGACCGCTCTCGCTTTGAGGCCAAGGATTAGGTTCGAGTGTGCGGTGTGCGCCGAGAGTTGAGAGGCGATTCTGCTGCTGCCGCTGTGAGCTCAGAGGGAGTGGTGGTACTACATTTTTGGAAGTTCTTTGAGTTGGAGAGTTTGCGAGTCTTGTGTAATAGTGGCAATTTATTTATACGGGTTTCTTTTTCCATTTGAATTTACGTTTTTCATAAAGTTATACGAATAGAAACAACTTTTTAAGTATAAAAAGTAAGGGTACAAAAATTACTATAAAATTACGTTACTCGACGCTCCTCTAGAAGTATTTAACCGATCACGACGAACTGTATAATATCATCCTCTACAAATAACACCTGGCCGCAACCGCTTGAAGTCCGCGATTCGCCGGACGAGCAGCTTCGCCCCAAAACAGAAATTCCCCTGTAAACAAGCTAGCCCTCTATGAAAAAAATATATCAGTCCTGTATTACGCTCTGCCGATTTTCCTGCCGATCTCAGCAGCACGCGCGCACTGTAGTATAATGGAGACCCCCCGCGGCAGCTTACCTGTGCATCATCGGCTAATCACATCGGATAATGGCGAACAATGGCTCGGGCCCCGTGAAAAGTGAAGCGACCACTTACCCAAGGCTCCTTTTACTCGCTCTACTTACGCGATCGGCTATTGTCCTCTTGGACTCTTTACTCTCGCCGCGTAGTCTCTCGGTCATCTATTTGTGTGCGTCTTGAATTTTTCGCAGCGATTTTTTTTCTCGAAATTTTCGAGGGTTGACCCTGGTTTTTGCGAAACAAACGACAGCTCGGAAGGATATGATTATCCGCAGATTCGATATCCAGCAGTTCGCCTCCTTTTTTCCCCGCACCCCTTTGTGCGCATCGGGGAGATCCTTTCTCATGAGCGCAACGAATTTTCGGCGCGAGCAGAAGTTTCGGTGTCCTGCCAGCACAATGGCTATGGTAATCGAGCAATTAGCGGATGGCTGTACGTACTATATACATATGTTGGGGACTCTTCATTTTAATTCGTTTAAAAATGCTCGGGACGGCGGCGTCCCGTGGATCCTTTTCAATAGAACAATAAATTTCGTTTAGGTAACCGATCTCTCCTGTGAGCACGATACTTTTTGTCGGCCATTCATTCTATTTTTCATTTTTTACCAACGGCATCACTAGATACAATGAATTGCTTTATCAAAGCTTCGTAATAGTAAATTTGTGAGTTTGGTTAAAAACAACACGTTAAAATCTTGTTTTTAAGTTATATATACCTGCGGCGCTCGTTAACTTGCAGAAAAAAACGTCGGCATAGATTTCTTTCTAAACCGCCGAATCAAGCGGAATAACTAACCGTGAAAAGACGCAGGAAACTCGAGCCCTCGGTTGCGGATTTCTCATAACATCGCTTGTGAAAATCGCCGATAGTCGCGCGTCGGAGAAGAAAAGAAGAGATGAGGGATGTACAGGACGAGTGACGGGTGAGCTCTTTGAAAATTTCTGCCGGAATGAATGAGTGTGGAAACAATGATGGGCGTACGCTAATTACTTTTTGCGGAGGGAATCTTTTTTTTCGGGCATTGATCGCGGCCTGGAGATTTTTTTTTTTATATATAGGGTGAGGGGATTCTTTTATTGCTTTTTTTGTGGGGAGTGAATTAATTTTGGGGAATCGCTTTTTTTAATTAAAAGAATTGATTTTTTCTCGTTGCTAAGGATTCCCCGCAGATTTTCATTAAGATAACAACGCGATTGTTATCGATTTTGTATTATTAGAACAATTTTCATAACAATGGCAGTTCTGCACGAAAAATAAGCTTTAACCACAGCTGAGATCGCAATCTTGTATAAGCTTTCGAGTGTCTCTACAGCGTATAATCCGCGACTGAAGAATATATAAGTCTCGAGGCGACGTTATCTCTTATTCTGCCGTGAGCGCGATATACACTTAGACAATAAACGATTTAACGAGTCGCCGATTAAAAAGGGGCTCGTATACTCTTGCGTTTCTCCAAGGATAAGAGAGAAGAGCGAATAACGGAGAACAGCGAGGGGAGAGGGTCGCGCAAAGTTGGAAGACAAAAGGCCCGTCGCGCGGAAGTAATTACGACGGAAAAATGTTGATGCTGCTGAGCAAGACTCTGAACGAGGAGGGACACTTGTTCGATAAGTTGTAGTTACAACCGATTATTTTTTTGTAAATTTTTAATAATTTTTCACAACTTAAAAGAATACCTTCTACACCTTAAAGATAAAATCATGTGATCATTAATTTATTATAAAAACCGACAAATACAACACACAGTCAAGGAATACGTTTGCTCAGCATTGTCATCAAGCTACTCAACTTAATTAGTCTCCTCGAAAATATATACAAGTATATTCCCCCGAACACCGCGTCGCCGCCGAGTAAGAAGAGCCGGCAATTTGCCGGCGTTCCGCGAGAAAAAGTATACTTATACAACACAAGCATCAGCTGCAGCATCGGAGAAGAAAGGGCCGAGAGTCAGCTTTATAGCAACTAGCGCATTAAGCTTCCGCAGCTGCGTAGACTCTCTCGCGACTAATTACGTCACGGCGTTCAGAGTAAACGCGCGCATTAAAAGGCATCCGGCCGAGTTTGCCGGAAAGTTCCTTTTTCCCTCTTATTTCTGCTCGAGATTAGCGCAGCGCGCGATATTTTGCGGGCAGCTTCAATTTATGCGCTTCTTCTTCTTCTTCTTCTCTTCCCAGAGGTCTTTTGTTAATCAGCGAGCGACTCGAGCGTGAAAATTAATGCCGCGACGCTCGGGAATTTGTTGCTCGGCTAATTGATACACGAAGCCGTAATTAGCCGAAGATTTATTTTCACACCCCGTGAATTACTTTTTGTCCGACGAGCGGTTGAGTAAAGCTGCTCAGTTTTTGCGCGGGGATATAATAGTCGTAGTGATTATATTTAGCGGGAAAAGTGCAACCGGTAATGTGTAATTACACGTGACGGAAAATTAATTATTTCTAATCGCAAACTATATTTCGCCAGCACCACAGTCCCCTCAAAAAACTTTTCGCAAAAGAACCGTATAGAGTCGTGTACAGTGCATATACCGTCGAGTGATTACTTTTGTGCAGGGAAAACAGACATCCGCTTTTAAAATACACAATAAATGGAAAATCCCGCGCGTTTCGTTCGACGCGGCCGTCCTGTTTTCCGGTCCGATTGTAGCTGTACCGCCGGCGAAATTCTTCCCCGGGGACGAGACCGGGACTACTACCAGCAGCAGATAGGAAAACGAGAAAGCGGGAAGCCTGAAAAATCCCCTTTCTACGTAAATTTCGCGTACGTTATACACACACGTATACATCGACTCGCGGTATATACCTATATCTACATACGTATGTGTGTTCAGTGCGAGGGCGTAGGTGGATGTTGCGATGGCGACCGCAGAAAATTCCCGGAGCGAGAGATAGAGCGAGTGTGTGACCGACGTCGTGCAGGCACGGGCAATCGTTCATTTGTGCGCGAGAGAAGAACGGCTGACGTTTATTTTTCTGACAATTTTTCGAACACGCCCGGCCGTTATATATACTCTGCTGCTACGTGCAACGGCCCGCGTTACGACGCCAGCGGATACATATGCATGAGAATTTTTTCGGAGTTTTTTTTCCGAAAGGGAGATATTTTTTTCGTTCGGTTGTTATACTTTTTTACGTTTATAATTTGTATTACGCATTGGTTACGTTTCAATTATTGGACATAAATGGTCTGCAAGTGGAGAAAATCAAAATTATATACTCGAATCAAGTTGTATTTTGCGTGAAAAAGTTAGATGATGATTGCGTCTCCCAACTTCAGTGTTATGATCAATCTTGCACTTGAAGTAAATTGCAATATTTTGACTGTAATAGCCACTTTTTGCCCTGAAAACCGGGACGAAAGTAGCTTTTTATTCTCTCATATATTTTGTCTCCGCATTTGCGATGATAAGTTTCCTTTTTTGCGAATGACGAAGAAAATATTTTAAAAAGTATTTAAAACTCTGAGAATTTTGTATATTTTGAGAATACAGCTCACATTAACAATGGGTGCGTGGGTTCCACTTTTCAAGTCAACATCTCTATAAAATATTATATATGCAATTCACGAGAGTAAAGTCGATCATTCCCTCGGGTGATTACTGCAGCACAGCATACACTGCATTATACGTACAATCCATCACACATTTCTTTGCATCCTCTCTTTTGCACCTCAGCCATCTCACATTACACAGGCACACAGCAAAACTCGGGCGTCCCTTTCATCATCCAATCCGAGAAATCAAGCTTAAAGAAGACAAGAGGCTCTCGCCTCGTCTGCGGTTTTAATATTTCATCTCAACACTTGTACGCGCAGCGTTGCGGAACTTGATGACGGGCTTTTTTCCATCTCGCGCGGCGTTTTCACGAAACCGAGCAAGAAACAAGACTCTCTCGCGTACACACATACACACCGGGCACAGAGATGCTTCTTTGCCCCGTTGCTGTCTCTCTCTCTCTCTCTCTCTGCGGCTCCGCCTACTCCACCGCGCTCGGAAAATCTGAAATGGAGTCTTGGATCAGTCGTGATTACGGCGGCCAGCCGCGGAAAAGGAGTAGGAGAGTCTCGCTTTCTCTCTGTGCTCTGCGGTTTTTAAAAGACAGAGAGACGAAAGAGAGATCGAGAGAGAGAGAGAGAGGCGTCGCGGGGGAGGAGGAGAAGAGACGAGATTTCTAAGAGGCGGAATTAAGTAGGAGCTCTCTGACCAGGAGTCATTTCGAGCGCTAGATCGACGACGAGTCCTTTTTACTTTTCTCGACAGTCATTCGTCCTGGGACATTTACTCTACTAGAATAAAGTTTGCAAGACAAATAATTAAATGCCATCTTTTTTTACTCTTTAAACTTTGATTTTGACAGCAATTCTACTCGGATTTAAAAACACAATTATGATAAGAATATTTTACGAAAAACACAAAAGAAGAACCACACCCGCGCGAAGACAAAAAGCACAAAGCCCGCGAAGATGAGAAATTTTCTCAGAAGAAAAACTGCCTCGAAAAGAGACTAGCAAGAATTATGAAACCAGCTTCTCGCGCGCATAGTGTTTCCCCGTCGGCAAATGAAACCGCACGTAAAAACGAGCCGCGGGACCAAGACGCTCGAGTGAATCGCTCGCCCGACACCTACTCGCTTCGATCCGGCTCTCTTCTCTCCTCCTCCCCCTCTGCTTCTCTCTTTTTCTCTCCATTTCGCTTCGCCGACTCTCTTTTCACCGGCGCGAGTCTAAAGCCCGGCTATATAGCCGTGCTGCTGCTGCTGCTGAGCTTTCAGCGATCGATTACGATCTTGCTCGCTTTTTCGAGCTAATTAGTTGTGTCAAGTGGGTGTCTGCGTGTACGTACGTGAAAAATCAATCTTTGTGACGCATGCACGATTTTCGCGTTTTTTTGACTCAATAAGGGGGACTAAAGTCTGACCGGTGGGTCAACAAACATTAAAAAAGAGACTAGAGGGCATTTTTTAATTTCTCATGCTTGTATTGCGGGCGCAAAGTACCCCATTCGCACCCTAGGCCGCGTTATTTTATCGGGCGTGAGTGGGAAAATAGTATATACGCCACAGAGGACGTAATGTGCTACTTTTGGGTCTTCGATGTTACTTACATACGGCGAAGAAAAATCGACGATTTCTTTGATCGCGAAAGAGCTGCTTTCACGACGACAAAGACACAGCGCTTAATGTATCCAGTAGGATCTACTCCCAGAGGCTCTTTTTTTTTCTCTCTCTCTCTCTGCTGCGAAAGCTTTTATGACCTGTAAATCTTATTAAAGAGGGGCAGCGCCGGGGAAATCCCTTTTGTGTTTTCCATTATATACGTCGTCCGCCGCTAAATGCGACGTGCGAGTGGAGTATATACCACTAATCGACCCCAGCGATGATGTGATTGATAAAGTCTCCTTCTCGTCTCGCCGCATTTTCTATCCTGAAGTCGAAAATTGAATTTGCCCGGCGCGCTATACTTATGTGGCGGTTTATCATGCGATGTATCGTGTCCCGGTGTCAAAACAAATTTATTAGCTTGTAATAACGCGGCCGTAATGGGACACGTAGTATAAGTAATCATCCGATGACGAAATATCCGAGGCTTTTTTCATCACAAAAGCTGGCGATATCTTTGCCGGTCATGTAAGATATCACGGATAATACAATTACGTCTGTTTTTCGAGTCTCGTATATAGCTATATTTTTTTTTTCGAAGCTTAGCGACGAATATTCCATTATGCTGCACGACTCTCTGATTTTTCAACGCGGAGCGTTAATGCACGCGTGTTTTCAAAATATACATTATGCATTTCCACGAATTTAACTAGATTCCAGATTCGCCGCGCAGCCCGAGAAAGAAATTCGGATTTTCATCCTCTGCAGAGCGAGTAGCAGTAGGTGTCAAATTCGCGCGGAAAAACAGGAGCTGCGAAGAAATATTTATGCTATACGCGCGCGCGCGCAAAAAGTGCCTATCCGTAGAGGATGAAGGATGAAAACAAGAGTAATGGCGGAAAATAGAGGAGCTGCAGCAGAGAGAAAGAGAGAAGACGCGCAAATAAAAGGGAGTAGCTATATACGCGGAAAAAGGAGGGATAGAGATAAATTCGGTGGGGGGGAGGGATGGGCGCGACATCCGGCTAATCAGAAAATGTAGGAGTAAAAGAGAGAGAGAGAAGAGACTAATAGAGAGTGAAAAGGCATCAAATAAACAAACAGCGGGGGTGCAAGATACGCGGGAAAATCGCCGCCGGTAGTAGCAGCAGCAGCAGCAGTAGTAGTAGTAGTAGGGGATGAGAGAGAGAGAGAGAGAAGTGCTGCTAGGGTGAGACAGGGCTATTAGGGGAGGAAGAGAGAGGCGCCGCCCCGGCTATTAGAGGCTTGTTTCGCCCGCCCGGCGTGCCAAAGCTGCGGTGTGCCTGGCCTTTTACGCCGCGGAGCCCCTGTGTGTTATTTGCTATACCTATCCCGGGATGTGTATCCTGCGAGTCGTCTATGTAGCTGTACCGAATCGTCTCTCTATTGTTATATTTTCTCGCGCAAACGAACAACTTTTCAAATCGTCATCATCATCAAGAGATACATTTCAGCGAGGCAGGCTACCTCTCTAGCGGGAATCGTCGAATCGCGATGCGCCACCTGGCGGTGCACGCATCTCTCAAGCATCCAATTTTCCACTTCCTCGGCGGCAATACACATCACGCGCAGCGTATATTCTCGCTCCCAGCTTGACACGCAGCTCAAAAGCCCTCACTTGCGCGCAGTCGTAGCCGCTCTCTCGTTATACATCCCGTACACGCATCTCGTGTCTCCTATATAGGTGTATGTATATATATACGTGTATATCCGAGCAGCAAAGAGTATGGTATCAAGCGCAGCGCGTGCAGAGAGGTGGTGTATATACGGAGAGATAGATAGAGGAGCACCACAGCAGTAGCGGCGGCGGAGGGTTACCACGGCAACGGAAGCAGCAGGAGAGATGCCTTTAATAGGTATCTTTGCCGTACGCTAGAAACGCCGCCGGCAGCCATCCCTTCCACCCTCTTTCGCTCTCTGTGTGTATGTGTGTACGCGGATAGTGGATTGGGTGGCAATTCCACGGTTGCTTTTTCCTCTCTCACTCACTCTCCCGGGCGAAGCTCGTCTTTTATCATTCGAGCGATACCAGTAGTCGAGTTGCGGATCGTTAATTTGCCGTATGTATAGTATAGGTATAGTATTATAGTCGAGAGGAAACGCAAGCGTTGTACGTATATAGAGGAGATTAGAATGCTACGTTTGCCGCGAGATTTCGGATCGAATGACTGTGTGATGTCTGTGTCTGACGTACCAACGATCTGTTCTACTTGATAATCACATTTGTGTCGACTTCGCGGTTTGCATTTCAGATGCGGAAGAATCTTATATACGGAAAGTTTGCCGGGAAGGAGACACACCTCGTCATTTATTATTCCGTATTGCTCGGTGTGTTCTGGTATAAAAGCGTCGATGCGCACTAGCGGAGAAGAAAAAACATCGGATGATCGACGGAAGGAGGTCGCGAAATTACAGCAACAAAGTAGCTCCAGTCGTATTATGTGCGCCAAAGCAGGAGGCAAAGTGAAATAATCAAAGGGGGATTGAAAATAGCTATCGGGAGAATGAGAGTAGATATACATAGGTATAAACAGCGCGGAGAGGGTGTGAGATATAAAATACGGGTTTTAGGTGTATAAAAGTGAGTAATAAAGGACGCGCGGCGCGAGATGGAATGGAAAATGGGAAAGCGCGCAGTATACGTCTGTGTATATAGCGGGTAAAAGGCAGAGAAAGGAATAAATCTGGAAAAAAGGGGAAACTCGCTGTTGTGGAGAATTCATTTTAAATAAAAAGTCGCGGAGGACGCTCTTGTCGATGTAGATACAGCAGAGGCTTTGAGATGAAAAAAAAAGAAAGTTGCGTAAGTAATTAGATTTTTCTAAATTTATTCAGGCTTGAATTTTTTGTAAAAACGCGCGAGGCTATAATACTTTGAAACCCCGGCGTTTTTTCCACCAGTCCAAAAGAAGCTTCTTGTATTTTAAATAAGCATCTCATTTACATCGCTACGAACAAGATGATAAATACAAACTAGAGGTACACAATATATAACAAGACCATTACACAGAGAGAGAGAGAGAAAGAAAAGCGGACGCGTATCACTGACACACGAAGCGAAGAGATAGTTCGCGGAGTCGCGACGACAGCTCGTCTAAATGCTAATAGCTTTATCGACTGTGGCTCAAAGTCCAGGGGCTTTCGATTTTTCTCCGCAACCTCGTCTCTCTCACTCTCGTCCAGGACGTGACGCTCTTGGGTGTGGTTATTTCATCTGTATATTACGCGATGTTTCTTACGATTCGGTTATTTTTATAATGTTTGTCGCTTGTTTTTACTGCGTTTCGAAAAAAAAAAATAAAAAACAAAGACAGGACTGCATAAATATACCGCATCACCTCAATTTTCCAGAAGAACCCTCTCACCCCGGCAAATAGAGACATATTTACAAACTCCAAATCCCCGACGTATCGTCCGCGTCTTCTTTCCCCGACAGCAAACCACCCCATCGATCTACTTCCATCCTATATACCTCTCCTCTCGCGCGCAGTCGTATAACCATGTGTGTGCTGTGGTGGTTTTGCTTCGGTAAGCCCACATGTCGTCTACACTATATATATATGTATGTATACGTACTCCCGCCCCAAATGGAGCGACGCGTATATACACTCGCCAAGTGGCTGCTGCATCCCGAAGGACGACGGTAGAGAGAGAGACTCTATCTGACGGCATTTATCATCGATTAACTTGTAAACAGCCAATCTGCCGGCGAAGTGCCGCCGCTCGAGGACGAAATTATGACAGATGCTGACTGCGGGAGATCATTCGATTTATAAGAGGAGAGATGGACTGGGGGTCGCTGGATGTGTACTTTTTTTATTAGGTCGACGTGTGCAGTATAGTTTCGATGCGGTTCGCTGCTTTTGTTTTGATTGCCTGATTTTTGTTTGGTCGGACGGCAAATGCACTTATGCGCGGTGCTCGGGTTTCAGGGATTATAACTTTCACGTGTATCGCTTTCTGCGTTTTTTTCCAAGCTATTCGGATTTTTTATGTATAAATGTTAAAATAATACGGCAGTTTCGGCATGGCTGACACAAGTGCATTGCGCGAATCGGAATTAACGTATTTGGGTTAGACTCAAAATAGTTGTTATTAAAAATGTTTACTGGCATAAGCTGCTATAAAATCATTCTAATTATGACTTCACGAACTCAAACCGTATAGCTAAAATGCTTTGGAAATAACAAACCCCCACATAATAAAAAGTAAATATGCTCCTCCACAACCCAAAAAGCTAAACACCATCATGGCAAGGTGGCACTTATCCATCTCTCGACTCTCTCTCTCTCTCTCTCATGTCGAGCCCCTCCTCATGTCGCACAATCAGAGAGCGCGAGATTACAGCAGCTCCCCCACATCGCGCGCGAAGTACCAGCTCATCCAGCCGTCCGCATCTATATCTATCAGAGTCCACTCCGCATCACAATATCCCAACTGGGACTTCTTTCGCCCTTTTAACGCGCACAGGGGCTTTTCTCTCTCTCTCTCTCCACACCCCACTTCCACGCTGGCCACTATGATCACCGGGCCGCGCGCATAAAGTCCGATCGATCATCTCCATTCATTCCGTCCGGTGTATACTACTTTTTTTTCTATCCTACTCTCGTGCTTATTTTTCTTTCTTTCTTTCTTTTTTGTCGTTTCGTTCTCTCCGGGCAGCAGAGAGAAGAGGACAATGAAGAGATATCGCCCGGCACTTTTGGAAAACCTTATGCCCTGTTTTTATCGCGTATCGAGAGAGAGAGAGAGGCGTGATCGATATTTAGTGCGCGCGCAGTATAAATCGTTTAGCCTCGAGCGGCTACAAGGCTTTTCGATTAAGATTGAGGTATGGCTGCGGGGAGTCTTAATGCTCCGAGAGAGAGAGTCGATGCGGCTTTTATGATCGCGCGGCTTTTAAACTGACTTTCAGCTCGGAGAAGCTACTTGTTTTATCCGCGTGTAAAACCCGAGTGATATTTATCTTCCGCAAATTCATCTCGACGAAAGGGATAGAGAGCGAAAAAGTGTACATAATCGCCTAATCGTCCGCCGAAAGCCGAGAGAAATATTATGCAAATGCAACATATGCTCAGTACTACATACACGTACATACACAAAAAATAATAAAACACTCGGCCATGAATTATACATCGCGAGAGCTGGTATACATGGAGCGAAGCGAAAAATCATATTGCAGTTTTGAAACCGATCGCCTTGCGCAACTCACATGCGTGCAGCCTAATAGAGCGCGTAGCTTATATAAAACAGGGGTGAAGTATAATGGTGTCGCGTTACCGGCCGTGTGTTCCGGGGCCTCAAGTAGTATTACGCTGCTGTAACCGTAGACCTATACGCGCGCGCGCGCGACGGGGTGTTTAGGGAAAATCGGCGGCGCATTATAATAAAACGCTGCAGCATATAGTACTCTAAAGAGCTTTTTTTGCCAGCGGAGATGTTTTGTGCCGGCGAATGGTGCACAGGGAGGATCGAATAAAATGTGATTAAAGTTGGATTTATTTCTGCGTTTGTCGGATGCTTGTGTGGAGGATCGGGTGATGAATTCGATTAGGATTTTTGAACGACTGAGGATCTCGAGGAAGTGGAGTGCGGAATTATTTAACGACTCGATTTTATAATGTGCATTCGCGCGCGATGTTAACGGAAACTTTATCGAGTTGCGTTATATAATAGAGAATACATCGTCGGAGATGGAATATGAAGTAATTGTTTGCTGGATAATGGAAGTTAAAATAACTGTTATGATATATTAACCGAAATTCATCAGTTATTCATTATCGTTCAGAATAGAATTTATAACAATGCGCTTTCAAAGTGTCGACGCGATGTATCTATATATATTATCTATAATAGAAATGGGATGAATAATACAGTATGCTCTTGCATAACGCACAGTCTAATAGTTTGTATCCAACACTCGACTGCTCCTCTCTGTTCGCGGGTATAAACCGCTTATGTACGTTCAATTTTACATTCATCGTGGAACGAATTCGTATACACAAAAATCGTTCAAAGTAGTCTCTCGGTTTCCCTGTAAAAATTAAAACATTTCTTCTAATCCCATTATCACGCTTGATTGAAGCTTTGTAGCCGGCAAATGAAGCGTCAAGCATTTCGGAAAACCAAAATCACTCGAGATGAAAATGCTGGATTCGATTATAACCGACGCATGTTACAGTATAGGTACGTGGCAAAATAAAAAAAATAGCGTCGCCTCTCCGAAGCCGGAAAAAAGGTCGAGAGGAAAATCCGTCGACTTTGCTCGGTCGCGCGCTTAAATGTTACTTAACAAGGGCCACTCTCTCTCTCTCTCTCTCGAGCTGTTAATCCTGAGCCGGGGGACCATCGAGGGGCTAATCTATTTAATTAGACGCTAATGCGCCGACAAGCTCGCTTTTCCGCTATATCCGTCTTGCGAGGAGGTCCGCGTTTAAGCGTATTTTGACGCAGAGACACGTAAGAATGCAAAGTAAGCGGGGGATTAGCTTCAAAGGATTTTCGTCGGCTCGAGGAACCTCTCGAGGAGGGCTTTGTAAGGAATCGCTCCAGTTTTGCGAGAGGGACTATTGTCGGGACTGTTGAGGATTGGGTAAATAGAGGATTAGAACGCATAATATGTTTTCTCAGTAAATTTCGAGCCGCTGCCTGCTGTCAATGGACAGATTTCGAGGTGCTTGACTATTGTTGTTCGGATGAGTGGCTGCTCTACTGCCTACTGTCTCTCCTTAAGCGGTTTTTGCGCCAATTGTGCGTGCTTTTCTTTATTCGGCTTCGCTGTTTTATTTTACCTTGCAAAACTAATTGCTTCGTTCAGTTTCACAGTTTTTGCATTTTTTGCGTTGTTACATGAAACAAAACGTTCTATTCGTTTAATAAATTGGAATGTCAATACTTCCTGAAAATCTATTGTATTAGTAAAAAATTGTTTTCAACTAACAATAAACTAAAAAAATCGTATTTTCATTGTATCGAATGAATAAATTGAGAAACAGATTAATTCAAGCATCGAGTCTTCGCATAGAATCCGAAATCGTTTTAATAAGCCCCAGAAAAAAGAGCGAGAAGCGAAAATCAAGCACGCAATCATGATTCTCAACGCGCCTCGTGTTACCCTTACAATAATAATCCACTCTTCGAAAATGCGATTACCGTCGCACTCCACATACAAACTCTCGTCGCGCGCGAAATATAATTCCCCCGCTCTCTCTCTCTCTCGGTCCATTAATGCCAGGGCTCATACCCAACTCTCTCTCTCTCGAAGCGGAAGTGCATATACGCTCACATACAAACATACACACACACATGCACTACAGGCAACTCTCGTAGCTCGAGGCGCTGGTACGTTTTCACGGGCAAGTAGCCGACGCCGAGTGGATGGATAACTCGTCCATTGTAGCCCCGTACGCGATGGCCTCCGGCGAGAGCAAATGATTGTCAGGGGAAAGGAGTATGTGTGTGTGTGTGTGTGTGTGTATACTGTGCCGGGAGGCTTTGTTGTTTAGAATAAACCCGGGCTCGCTGCTGCTTTTTATAGAGCGTGTCCCTCGCTGCTGCTACTGCTGTCCCTATTATCGGTAATTAGAATGGCCCTTCTGGCCACGCGACCACTTTTCACTCCTCGATATATATATATTCGTGCTGGGAAGTCTCTTGAAATCGAGAACTTTGCGGATGCGTAGGGGTAGTGTATGTGTGTATGTGTCTCTAGCTGAAAGAGAGGCTGCCGCCCGCCCGCGGTGAGATGTTGGAGATAGATAGAGGGAGAGACTGATTGATTATGCTGACAATGAGTGATTGCTTTGCTAATTGTTCGCTGCGCTGAGTTTGCGATTATTAATATTGCTTGTTTAGTTGGCTGTGATTGTTTTGGACCAAGTTTTGAGTTAATTTACAATGTTGATTGTTGCGATGTTGTTTATTAAAAAGAGGATGCCCACGAGTATAGATGATGTGTGCCCTTCTGGGAAAGTATGAAACCTATGCCACCGTTTAGAGCACAAAAAAGCATGCATTTAAAAAAAATTCACCCCCATGATTCTAGGAAAGCTGAGACATTGAACAATGAAGTTTACATCCCTTTTATTACTTAAAAAATTTAATTTTATAGACCCGGATGATAATCATGCTTTGCACAATTTAGATGTAAAAACTTTATTTGTGCAAAATATTTTAACCCCTGCAGCTTTTTGTTATTTGACAATGTTTGCACAATTTATTAATTTTGCCAATTATGCCAATCGAAAGGTCTAAAAAAAGACATAATTATCTATCTGTTTATCATTATCTATGTTACTGTGATTTATACATG